>CM022300.1:551165389-551315625 GCA_011799875.1 Thinopyrum elongatum | reverse complement strand
GTTTGCGGTCATACTGACTCTTTTGACGTGACTGAGCAGTCTTCAAATGCTCGCGGACAACGCGAACTTGATCTTCGGCAAGTTGGATAATATCCGGACCGAAGAGTGGACGTTCCCCAGTTTCTGACCAATTTAGAGGGGTTCGGCACTTTCGTCCGTACAATACTTCAAAGGGGGCCATCTTCAGACTGGCTTGATAGCTGTTATTGTAAGAGAATTCGGCATATGGGAGAGATTCTTCCCATTTCCTTCCGAAGGATATGACACAAGCTCAAAGCATGTCTTCGAGAACTTGGTTGACTCGTTCAACTTGTCCTTGAGACTGAGGGTGAAAAGCGGTGCTGAAGGACAGATGAGTTCCCATAGCTTCTTGGAAACTAGCCCAGAATCTTGAAGTGAATAAGCTGCCACGGTCTGAACTGATAACCAGTGGAATACCGTGAAGTGAAACAATTCTGGACATGTAGAGAGTTGCGAGCTGACTAGCAGTGATCGTCTCTTTGACGGCTAGAAAATGTGCAACTTTGGAAAGTCGGTCAATGACGACAAGAATAGCATCATTACCTTTCTGTGATTTGGGAAATCCAGTGATGAAGTCCATTTCAACATGGTCCCACTTCCATTCAGGAACAGCAATTGGTTGCAGAGTTCCGGCGGGCCTTTGATGTTCTGCTTTGACGCGACGGCAAACATCACATTCGGCAACATAGCGAGCAATGTCTTGCTTCATGTTTGACCACCAGAATCTTTGACGGATGTCTTGGTACATCTTGGTACTGCCGGGATGAATAGTCAACGGAGTGTCGTGAGCTTCTTGCATGACCTCCTGAGTCATACCCAGGTTACCTTTAGAGGGGACCACTAGACGACTTTTAAAGAACAAGGTGCCAGTATCACCAATAGTGAAGAACGAAGGCCTTCCTTCAGCGAGATAGCGCTTAATCTTGTGGGCTTGAGAGTCATAACCCTGCAGCGTCTTGATGCTGTCCACGAGATCTGGTTTAGCAACCAGGGTATTAAGAGAACCCTGGGAAACAACGTGGAGGTTCATTTTGTAGGAACCTTCAGGAGGGGGAGCGAGTGCTCCAGGAGGAACAATGTGGAGATTCAGCTTTCTGAATTCTTCAATAAGCGAAGGTTGAACTTCGTGAAACTGGAGGTGACTGCAATAAGACTTACGGCTCAAGGCATCGGCCATTACATTAGCCTTGCCAGGGGTATAAGAAATACCCAAGTTAAAATCCGCTACGGTCTCCATCCATCTCTGTTGACGGAGGTTCAGGTCTGGCTGAGTGAACAGATACTTCAGACTTTGATGATCGGTGTAGATCTCGCAACGATTACCGAGAAGGTAATGTCGCCACTGTTTTAGTGCATGGATGACGGCAGCGAGCTCGAGGTCATGTACTGGGTAATTCTCTTCGTGCGGACGCAATTGACGCGAAGCATAAGCAATTACTCTGCGGTCTTGCATTAGGACACCGCCTAATCCTTGACGGGATGCATCACAATAGATGACAAAATCCCTCTGGGAATCAGGAGGGGCAAGCACTGGGGCAGAAGTCAGCTTGTCTTTGAGCATCTGGAAACTTTCCTGACACTTTTCCGTCCAATCAAACTTGACGCCTTTATGAAGCAGGTTAGTCAGGGGCTTGGCGATCTTGGAGAAGTTCTCGACAAATCGACGGCAATAGCTGGCGAGTCCGAGAAAACTTCGAACTTGCTTGACGTTCTTTGGAGGAGCCCAATCAAGAATAGCCTGAACTCGCTCGGGGTTGACGGCAATACCATCCTTGGAGATGACATGCCCAAGGTATGTTACTTCGGGAAGCCAGAATTCACACTTGGAAAACTTAGCATATAGTTGATGCTCTCGAAGTTTTTCCAGAACAAGTCGAAGATGTTCAGCATGTTCCTCTTTGTTCTTGGAGTATACTAGGATATCATCCAGGTAAACCACGACGAACTTGTCAAGGTATTCCATGAATATATAATTCATCAGGCGGGAGAATGTGGTGGGAGCATTGGTTAAGCCGAATGACATGACAGTGTACTCGTATGAGCCATATCGAGTAACGAAGGCGGTCTTTGGGATATCCTCTTCACGAACACGGATCTGGTGGTAACCCAACCTTAAGTCGAGTTTAGAGAACACTGATGAACCCGCCAGTTGATCATACAAATCGTTTATCCGAGGAAGGGGATATTTGTTCTGGATAGTTGCTTGGTTAATGGGACGGTAATCTTGGACCAATCGGTTTGATCCATCCTTCTTCCTGACAAAGAGAGAAGGTGCTCCCCAAGCAGAGGAACTTGGGCGAATGAAACCCTTACGAAGTGAAGCGTCGATTTCCTCCTTAAGTTCAAGGAGTTCATGCGGCGGCATCTTGTAGGGTCGCTTGGCTATAGGAGTGGTGCCTGGTTTCAAGTCGATGACAAATTCGACAGCTCGAGCAGGGGGTATCCCTGGGAGTTCTTCTGGGAAAACACCTTGGAATTCGCGAACAACTGGAATGTTCTCGATGCCTTCAAGTGGTGATGCGTTTAACGCATTCAAGGCATAAAGCCTCGCCTCGGCATTTTGGATGATTTGAGCCTGGTAGCTTATTATTTCATCTGAAGGGTGTAGAAGATGGACGATCTTCGTGGCGCAAACTATAGAAGCAGTATGCGCTTTCAACCAATCCATTCCGAGAATGAGGTCGATACTACAAGACTTTAGTATGAAAGGGGAGGCGTGAAACTCCAGCCCTTCAATTTCAACGGTGACGTCGTTGCTACCCATGGAGGTTTGACATTGACCCGCGGGGGTGTGTATTACTATTGCAGTGTTCATGACCTCACATTTAATGTCGTGTTTGTATGCAAATTCTTCGGACATGAATGAATGCGATGCTCCCGAATCAAATAAAACAGAAGCTGGTACTGAATTAACAAGGAGAGTACCCATCACGGTGGCAGGCTGGTCCTGAGCTTCTTTGAAATCGGTGTGGTTGGCCTGAATACGCCCATAAGTCTTGGCATTGTTGTTGCGAGGCTGATTGTTCCTACGGCCAGTTGCAGGAAGTGCCAGTTGGTTCTGGTTCTGAATGCAGTTCCTGGAAAAATGACCTGGCTGCCCACACTTGTAGCACAGACTATCATTGGATTAGGAGCAGGAGCTCGGGGTGGTGGAGCTGGAAGTCCTGGCTGCCTAGGTGGTGGAGGCAGGCGTGGTGCAGTATAGGACCGTCTTGGAGCAGGTGCAGCTGGACGGTACACGCTGTTTGGAATCCAGATCCGACGCTTCTGTGCAGGCTGGCTCGACGATGAACCAGTGTCACGGTTGCGCCTAAGAGATCCCTGGTGTGCCTGCAGACCAGTCTCGACCTGGATAGCCTTGTTCACCAAGATGGAGAAATTATCAAATTCATGCACAAGGAGCGCTAGCTTGATGTCAGCTTGAAGTCCTTGGCGAAACCTTTCCTGACGGCGAGCATCAGTGGGAATGTCTTCTTCAGCATAGCGGGATAATTCCAGAAACTCCCGCTGATAAGCTTCCACTGTCTTGTTGCCCTGGGTGAGGTTGCGGAACTCTTGCTTCTTCCGGTCCATGATTCCCTGGGGAATGAAACGGGCACGGAAGGCAGCTTGGAAATCCGGCCAAGTGATGACTGTGCCAGCTGGTTGAGTGCGCCTGTGGCTGTCCCACCATTGAGCAGCGGGGCCCTTGAGAAAGAAGGAGGCGAAGGTGACGTAGTTTGCAGGGGCAACGCCACCCGATTCCAACTCATAGGTGATGTCGCGAAGCCAGTCATCCGCATCCAGGGGCTGAGTTGATCCACGGTAGACGGTTGGGTTGAGGCGCATAAAGTCCTGCAAGGTCCCTGGGCCCGGATACTGGTTCATATTGGGACGAGGAAACTGATCCATGATCCCTTGCATGAACTGACGTTGCAGTTCAAATTGCTGCATCATTCCAGCCATATAGTTCGGCAGTGGTGGATCGTTGGCACCACGTCCACGACCACGACCAGCGGGTCTAACCATCCTGCTAATTTTCAACAGGGGGGGTAGTTTAGTAAAAGCAAGCACGAGTGCTTAGCGACAAGCATGATGTAACTCGACAATAGTTTAAGCAGTGCATCAAATACATAAAAGTAGTCGATTAAGACATACAGATCCATACACAACGTCGGGTACAAGCGGACAGCATAACGGCGCAAATCAAAAGCTAGACATACTAGGCGGCGCGCAGGCACGCGGTAAGGAAGTACACAACGAGAGATAGCAAAGGCTACATCAACGTCGGGAAAAACTGGTGGGGCGAGGAATCTGCAAGTGACAACACAGGGTGCCCTCGATAAAAGGATCCTGTAAGCAGAACCTGGCCCACAATCTCGAAGCAAGGGGGGGAAATTTTCAGAACTCCGGTGGATGTGATCACGAGACCCTAAGTGTCGGCGTTAGTAAACTTCATTTAACCCGAGTAGAAGAGAGATCAGAGTCCCAGAGTATAGACGAGGAATAAAAGATCCTAATACCACCCAGTTGGCAATGTGGGCCCGTAAGCCACACAGCCAAGTTAGTAAAACGGTTTTCTTTGTCTAGACTCAACTTCGGCCAAGGAATTGGAAAGGGGGATTCCTACAGGCAGTCGGCTCTGATACCAACTTGTGGCGCCCCCGGCTCGATCGTACACTAATCATGCACGAAAACGTGTACGATCAAGATCAGGGACTCACGGGAAGATATCACAACACAACTCTAAAACATAAATAAGTCATACAAGCATCATAATACAAGCCAGGGGCCACGAGGGCTCGAATACAAATGCTCGATCATAGACGAGTCAGCGGAAGCAACAATATCTGAGTACAGACATAGGTTAAACAAGGTGCCATAAGATGGCTAGCACAAACAGGGATACAACAGATCGAACAGGCGCAGGGCCTCCTGCCTGGGATCCTCCTAACTACTCCTGGTCGTCGGCGTCCTGGACGTAGTAGTAGGCTCCGTCCTGGTGGTAGTAGTCGTCGTAGGTGGCGTCTGGCTCCTGGGCTCCAGCATCTGGTTGCGACAACCAGCAAGAAGGGAAAGGGGGAAAGAAGGGGGAAAGCAACCGTGAGTACTCATCCAAAGTACTCGCAAGCAAGGATCTATACTACATATGCATGGTATATGTGTAAAGAGGCAATATCGGTGGACTGAACTGCAGAATGCCAGAATAAGAGGGGGATAGCTAGACCTGTCGAAGACTACGCTTCTGGCAGCCTCCATCTTGAAGCAATAGAAGAGATTAGTTGGAAGTTAACCAAACAACAACGTAAAGCATAATCCTACCCGTCGGTCCTCTCGTCGCCACCATGCGAGAGAGCGACCACCGGGTTATATCTGTCACTTGTAAGGGTGTGTTTTATTAAGTATCCATTTCTAGTTGTCATGAGGTCGGAATACAACTCCGGGTCGTCCTTTTACCAAGGGACACGGCTATTCGAATAGATAAACTTCCCTGCAGGGGTGCACCACATATTCCCCAACACGCTTGATCCCCTTTGGCCGGACACACTTTCCTGGGTCATGCCCGGCCTCGGAAGATCCACACGTCGCAGCCCCACCTAGGCTCAACAGAGAGGTCAGCACGCCGGACTCATCCTAGGCACTCTGGGGTCTGGGCCCATCGCCCAGTGCGCTCCTGCATGTTGCGTACGCGGCCGCGAGCAGACCTAGCAACCCACACGATCACGGCGGTTACGTTAGCGCGGTCCAACACGGCGCGCGCCGCTCAGTCGCTGACGTCAAGAAGGCTTCAGCTGATACCACGACGCCGGGATACCCATAACTACTCCCGCGTAGTTGGTTAGTGCGTATAGGCCAGTGGCCAGACTCAGATCAAATATCCAATCTCGTTAAGCGTGTTATTATGAAGTAAACGCGAACGCCGCCCAGGGCCTGGCCCACCTGTCTCCTAGGTGGTCTCAACCTGCCCTGTCGCTCCGCCACAAAGATCCACTCAAAGGGCCGTTGGGACAAAGGTCCTTTCAGCCCCCAATCCGTGAATCACTCGCGGGTACTCTTCGAGCCGACCCGACTTTAGTCACCATTTGTATAGTATGTATATATGTATAGTATACACCCGTGATCACCTCCCGAGTGATCACGGCCCGATAGTATAGCAAGGCAGACTGACAAGAATGCAGGGCCAATGATGACAAACTAGCATCCTACACTAGGCATTTAGGATTGCAGGTAAGGTATCAACAACAGTAGCAACAATGACAGGCTATGCAGCAGAATAGGATTAACCGAAAGCAGTAACAGGCTACACTACTCTAATGCAAGCAGTATAGAGGGGAATAGGCGATATCTGGTGATCAAGGGGGGGGCTTGCCTGGTTGCTCTGGCAAGTAGGGGTCGTCAACAACGTAGTCGGTCGGGGCACCAGCAGCTGCGTCGGTCTCGTAGTCTACCGAAGAGAAGAGGGGGAAGAAACAGTAAACACACGGCAATAATGCAACAGGGATGCATGATATGTCTAAATGATATGCCGGGGTGATATACAGCCTAACTAAGCGATTTAGTTAATTTAGGAATTTATTCGGATTTATTTAATTAGGGTTGGACACTATTCATTTATCGGAATCGGTCTAATTGTTCAACGTTCTCATAGCTGCGGGCGTCTGACGGAGATACCGAGGGCGTATCCGGGTTCGTATCGTCGTTCTGAGCAAGTTTCATGTATAAAATATTTTCATCGGAGTTACGGTTTAAAAGATATGATTTTCTAAAGTTTTTATTAATTTCTGAAATTTTAATTAATTATTTAATTCAACATTATCCGAAACAGTAATTGATGACGTCAGCATGACATCATGCTGACGTCAGCAGTTAATTAAGTTAATTACTAATTACTGTTTAATTAACACTAATCAGTTAATTAGATTAACCTAATCAGGATTAATTAACTAATTAATTAATTAATTAATTAATTAATTAATTTAATTATTTTAATTATTTATTTTTTATTTCTATTTTCTTTAAAACTGTTTCTGGGCCGTGGGCCCCATTCGTCAGCGTCACAGGGGTTCGGGCCCCACTGGGCAGTGGCCCAGGGGCGGACATGTCCGGGGCGTGCCCCTTTCGGGACCGGACATGTCCGGTGCCCAAAGGGGACGCACGGGCGGTCGGCGGGCGCGGGCGCCGGCGAGGCCACGGCGGGGTCGGAGGCGGGGCGGCGGCGCGGTGGCTGGAGCGGCCGCGGGCGGCGGTCGCGCGGAGGCGAAGCGGGGGAGGGGCCGGAGCGGGCGGTTGGCGGCGAGGAGCGACGCGGGCGCGCGAGCGAGGGCAGTGGGCGGCGCGCGCGCGCGTGCGGCAGAGCGCGGCGAGGCTGCGGTGCGCGCGGGCGCGTGCGCGAGAAGAGAGGGGGGGAGAGGCCCGAGGCCTCACCGGGATCCGTAGGGACGGGGCAGCGGGGGTCGGGGGTGGTCGACGGGGACGACGGCGATGGGGGAGGCAGGCCGGCGGGGACAAGGCGGCGACGTAGACGAGGCAGACCGGCGAGGGAGAGCTCGGCGCGGGGGGTGGGCGTCGCTGGGGGAGGGCGAGGGGGCGCAGGTGGGGTGGGGGAGCGGCGTCGAGGGAGAGGCGGCGAGGGAGGGGAGAGCGGATCCGGGCGGCGAGGCGAGGCGGCGCGGTCGTCGCCGCGACGAGGGCGACCGGGGTCGTTCCCGCGATCCCGATCCCGATCTGGTCGGAGGTGGGGGCTGACGAGGGGGAGGCGGCGACGGGGCGGGCGTCGGCGAGCGGCGTCGGCGACGAGGCGGACGGGATCGGGCCTGCGCCCGATCTGGAGCGGGGGGGGGAATCGGGGGTAGGGTTAGGGTTTGGCCGGGGGGTGGTGCGGCTAAGTAGGCGCCGGCTGGGCCGGCTGGCGGCCCGGTGGCTTGCTGGGCCGGGCCAGTCGGGGGGGGGGGGGGTGTTGCTCTTTTTTTCCTTTTCTGTTTCTTTTTTTTTCTTTTTTTATTCTCTTTTCTCTACTGTTAAATGTTTAGGCCTCAAATGGTTTTTTTTTTGTAAAAAGTGTGACCTATTTCATAAATACCAGTGCATTATTCCTTAATACCTAAAATTAGTTTGGACAAAACATAATTCCATATTTATTTCAGATTTAATAAATGGTTATTAAATATTATCTTTATCCACTGTTTGAGGTTGTTCGAGTCACCTATCCAATTCCAATGATGTTGGTTTCAATTTTAGAATAGCCTCTGGAATATTTGTTATTTATCTGACATTTTAGTTTCTATGTTGGACAACTTTTATATCCCACTTTCATTTAAATTTGAATTTGACTTAGGAGTTGAAATGCAATATGATGCTAATGATGATTATGCACTATTAATCATGATGACATGGCCTCATCAAAAGGGTGATCTCTGTAGCTTAATACAGGGGGTGTTACAGCTACCTTCCTATCTTTAGGAGGGAGACTTACTCTCATCAATTCTATGCTGGCGGGCATCCCTAGTTATTTCGTGTCCTGTTTCCCTTGGTCCAAGGAATCAATCGACAGTCTGGACAGTCTTCTGCGTGCTTTTTTCTGCCAAGGCAAGAACACATTAAAAGGTGGGCAGTGCCTTGTGGCTTGGGACAAAGTTACACTTCCCCGTGCAAATGGTGGTTTGGGCGTCCGAAACTTGCATGCTCATAACCAGGCTATGCTATGAAAGTTTGTCACCAAGGTTCTGCAGTCCTCTGAGGTCCCTTGCTAGCAATGGTTTGCTTCACAGTACTGCAGGGAGTCTATACCCAGCGGTGCTAGCAGTAGAGACACGGCTATGTGGAAGCGCTTCAAGGATCACATCCCCCTGGTGATTAACTCTTCGCGTTGTGCTCTGGGTTCCGGTGGTCTGGTGTCCTTTTGGCATGATCAGTGGCTGGATGCTGGTAGGCTGCGGCATGTGCTTCCGGTTCTGTATTCCTTTGCCAAAAATCTGTTTTGTTCTGTTCAATCCCAGTTCTCCCAGGGGACTTGGGAGGTGCAGCTTCACCCAAACTTAACTCAGGCTGCTACAAGAACAGAGCAACGCTTTAAGTAAGATGACATGATGTAGAGGAATAAACTCAAGCAATATGATATAAACCCCATCTTTTTATCCTTGATGGCAACAATACAATACGTGCCTCGCTACCCCTTCTATCACTGGGTGAGGACACAGCAAGATTGAACCCAAAACTAAGCACCTCTCCCATTGCAAGAAAAACCAATCTAGTTGGCCAAACCAAACCGATAGTTCGAAGAGAAATACAAAGATATCTTAATCATGCATAAAAGAGTTCAGAGAAGACTCAAATAATATTCATAGATAATCTGATCATAAATCCACAATTCATCGGATCTCAACAAATGCACCACAAAATAAGATTACATCGAATAGATCTCCAAGAACATCGAGGAGAACATTGTATTGAAGATCAAAGAGAGAGAAGAAGCCATCTAGCTACTAGCTATGGACCCGTAGGTCTGTGGTAAACTACTCACACGTCATCGGAAGGGCAGCAAAGTTGGTGTAGAGGTCCTCGGTGATCGAATCCCCCTCCGGCGGAGTGCCGGAAAAGGCCCCAAGATGGGATCTCACGGGAACAGAGGCTTGCGGCGGCGGAAAAGTATTTTTGGTGTGCCCTCTGGTATAGGGGGAATATTTGAGAATATATAGTTGTGGAATTAGGGTTGGAAGGTCTCCGAGGGGCCCACAAGCCCTGGGGGCGCCCCCCCTAGGGCGCGCCCCTACGGCTTGTGGCCTCCTCGTAGGGCTTCTGGCCTCCTCTCCAAGTCTCGTGGGTTTCTTCTGGTCCAAGAAAAATCATCGTAAAGTTTTATTCCGTTTGGACTCCGTTTCGTATTCCTTTTCTGTAAAAGTCAAAAACAAGGAAAAAACTAAAACTGACACTTGGCACTAGGTTAATAAGTTAGTCCCAAAAATAATATAAAATAGCATACTAATGCATATGAAACATCCAAAACAAATAATATAATAGCATGGAACAAACAAAAAATATAGATACGTTGGAGACATATCAACCACCTGTGGCTTGTAATCAGATAAGCACCGGCTACTTCTATCGGCTGCTCACTTTCCGCGGGGTCAAGTGCACTTTCGAGGAATGGATCCGGGATCAGCTGATTCCCCTCAAACACAAAACCTTTCTTTGGTTAGCTCTCAGGGGGCGGCTCAACACAAAAGATAACATGGTTAAGAAATCTTGGTCCGCGGTTGCTCCTTTCGCAGACTGTGATGTTTGTCCTGCTGTTGAATCCGTTGATCACTTGGTGCTCCACTACCGCTCAACATCAGCTTTATGGAATAAGTTACTGCTGGACTCATTGGCACGCTTATCCCCTGACATCATATACTTTGTTGAGCGAGCTGTTCATCAACTTGTTTTCAAATGCAAATGGAATGTCGCTTTTGCTGCTTGTGCCATCACCCTATGGCATGCAAGGAATGATAGAGTTTTCAACTCAAAGCTCTGGACAGAATCCTACATCAGATACTATGCAGCTGATATGATCCGTCTTTGGAGTAGCAGAGCTACAAAACAGCAAGACAGGAGTGATCTACAGGTTTGGAGTCACCTAATTGATAGCTAAGAGCATCTCCGACAGCCGCACGATATAAGCGCCGCGCTGGAAAAATTCTGTTTTTTGCGCGCGCGCAGCCGCTTCGGGCGCTCCAGCGGAGACGCAAAAACGTGCACGCGGCATAAGTGGTTCGGTGCGCGGGGCGAAACGGCATTGCGCGCCACTTATTTCGTGCGCCCGTTTCCGCGCGTTGCACACTCGAGCGCCCGCGCCGCACCCTCTCCGCCCCCGCCCGCGCCGCCACCGGCGAATTCGCCCGTTGGACGGCCACGCCAACATCCCCCTCACCCCTTCCTACATCCGTGACCCCTCCACTGCCGCCGCCGCCAGCGCAAACCCTAGCGCGGGGAGCTTTGGCTTCGCCTCCGCCGGTGCTCCTCCAAGAGCCGGTCTCGCGCGCGGCCTTCGCATGATGCCGTTGGAGGTCTTGCCAACATCTTCCGAGCTCCCCATGATGATGCGGCGCGACACAATGAAGAGGGGGAGGAAGAATCAGACGAAGAGGAGGACGAAGATGATGATGAAGAATCGGAGGAAGAGGAGGACGAAGATGAGGATGAGGCATGATTGTTGATGTGCCATTTGTTTGTGTGAACTTTTATGTCATGAAGTTGGTTGGATGATTTTGAACTTGTTTGAATGATGATATGGGCATGATTTTGAACTATGATATGTCATGAATTTGTTTGGGTGATTTAAACTATGCTATGTCTTGTTTTGATGTTTGAAATATCACCATATTGTCTCCAAAATGAACATATGGCAAGCGTCGGCTGCTCGCGCGCGCTGTAGTTTAGCGCGTCTACTGGAGCGGCGCGCGCGCAATTTTTTGCGGCGGCCGCTGGAGCCAGTGCTCCACGGCGCGCAAAAACTGGCTATTCCAGCGCTGTAAAAGATTTTTTAGTGCACCGTGCGTTGCGCGCCTGTTGGAGATGCTCTGTCTAGGCCAATGTAACCTCCTTCTCTTTCCTCCTGTCTCTCCCTTCTTTCACTTTGGCTGCTTATGGCCTTGCACCTGGGTGCATCTCACAAGTTACATGTAACTGTCACTCCATCCTCAGGCTTCAGCCTGTTTTGAAATATAAGGTTGGCATTGAGCCACCTTCTTATTAAAAAAAAAACTATAGCAGAGCAGCGAGACCTTCAGAACCACATGAGATATTGTGGCAAAAACCTCCAAGAAATGAATAAAAGTTAGGGTTTGTCTAGGATACATCTAGATGTGACATAGTTATGTCACATATAAGCTGATGTCCACTCTGTTTGTGGTCTAATTGTTTTTGTCCTAATTTTTTTTGTTTCTTGTTGCTGCATTATATATTTGTGGGAGTTTAGATGTGACATCCTTAAAAAATATCTAGATGTGAATTAGACAAACTGTAAAAGTTAAATGTAGATGCAACATTTTTTGATAATGCTTCAGGAGCAGTATGTAGTCCAAGATGATCCAGGGGATGCACTGGCGCGAGCGGCTCCAGTGCTTAACCATTTGCTGGATGCGATCACGGCTGAGGCGATTGGTCTTCAGAGAGGTCTCGATTCTGGTGGATGGTCTGGGCTGCTCACAGGTTATCATCAAATCAGATTCATTGGAACTTATTCAGGCATGCAATGACATCATTGAGGTTTGGAGTCCTTACGCTGCCATTTTAGCATACTTCAGAAAGTACAAATAATTGGAGTTATCTCCTTTTAGCACTGTCAAAGGGAAGCCAATATGGTGGCGCACAATCTGGCGAGACTTGCCTATGATATAAATTCTGATTTGTTTGGGGATTAAAATCCCCCTAGCTTGCCACCCGTAAGTGCCAAAATCGCTTTTTTTTCAATCGTTTTTTTAACTTCGTCCATGTAAAGCGCTCTCCTTTCCATTCATCCTCCTCCCGAAGAGGCCCCGACTCCCACCCGACCTCAGGCGGCGCTCCTGTGCCCACCACCTCCAAGGCTCCAACCCTCCTCCCACCCCAAGCTCTAACGCGCCCCATTTAACCACGGTCAATCCACTGTTCTCGCTGGTCTCTTTCCTGAGCATACATGAGAGCGCCGCCACACAGCGTGAGGGGAGCAAGTGGCCGAGGTGCCGATGCAGGGCGTGCGAGCTCGGCCGCGGATGCGCTCGTGCACCTTGCTAGAAGCCCAAGGCCAGCGGCGTACCCGTTCAGCGTGGTTGCTGCCGACGATGTGCTCCTCGGGATAGAGGACGTGGGGAAGCGGAGGCCCCAACGGCGAGGCGACCTCACCTCCCACCCCGACCTCGGGCGGCGCTACTCCCGGCCCAGACCCAACCCCCGCGCCACTTGGGGCCCTCCCGCATGCCATTGCAGCCTCCTGCTGCGACGTCCATCGCCTTCTTGAGATCCGGCGGCCACCTGCACACCAACTGTTCGGTCAATCGACCCAACAAACAGGAGGTAATTCGCCACCTCCCCGTCGAGATTCTTTGACGGCCACGCGCCGTCGCCATGTTGCCGTCCCTGCCGAGCTTCTTTGGTCACGTGTCACGTCGCTATCTCTTGACACGCCCGCGCACCGCTACCGCCGTCAACAGGTTTGCCGCCCCGCTTTCCTCGGTCATATCATATCACATTGCGGATAATCACTTCTGATCCTCGTGTATGTTCGTCACCCAGTGTTAGCAGCTCAGGAATTTGTGTGACTGCGTCAAAATTGGCAGTAACAACCGTGGTGCTCATCCTGGCTAGAGTTTCAGGTTTCTGCAGATTTTGCAGTTCATTGCAAAGCAGATCAATGTAAATCTTCAGAACATGTTTAGTTTGATATAGTGTTAACTCTCACTTTGCTTTATGTCAATCTGATTCCAGGTTAGGTAGTGTGCCTTACAGTGTCGCGGGATGTATGTGAATGAGTATGGACGTGCTTGATGTTGATGTGTAAGCACCTGTTCCTGCAAAAAGAAAAAAATAACGACATTGCTATTTAATACTCCCTCCGTCCCAAAATTCTTGTCTTAGATTTGTTTAGATACGGATGTATCTGACAAAATTTTCGGGACGGAGGGAGTATTAATAGTGTGATGTCCACGGTGCTGCTACTGACTGTTCTACCTGAAATTAGTTTCTAGCTTAGTAAGTTGTCAGGTAATAGCCTATACAGGTAAATGGGATTCATGTATAAATCTCTCTGTCTTTATGACTCACATAACTACAACTGAATTAGAACAACTGTAACACCCCAAAAATCGGGTTATCGATTTTTGTGCTGTTATTCCTTCCTAGCTTTTCCCTCCCGAATTTTTTTCCTCTGGAATCTGGTAAGTGACCAGGTGAATTCAGACAATCATCAGCCTCTCCATGAATTTTTCATGCTCTTGTGCCAGTCAAGTTTCCGTCTGTAAACCCCGAACCTCATTTAAACCCTAGTTCCAAAATATCGGAACTAGAAATCCTGCCTTTATGTTTACAAAGGAGCTATCATTTTTCTTGCTCAGTTGATCCTCCCAAAATTCCCAGAGATCCTCCTTCACTCATAAACCCTAGATGTGTAAAAATATTGCCAAGTCATATGCAATATTTCTCATCTAGAATTAATTCCTTTTTCTGCCTTTCAGAGGAATTAAATCCAGAAAAATATCTATCCATCTCCAAAGTTCATGAAAACTTGTGGATATATTCTTTGTAATCATATTGAGCTCTCATAAAAATATTGGCCATAATAAAATAGGGGAAATTGCATTTTCCTATTTTAAGCCAATATTTCAATTTGGGGCCTTTCCAAAGGAACTACCATTTTGGTAGTTAGGAAAAATCTCAAATAAATTATGGAGCTTGTCCTATCCCTATCTTCACCATTTCCATCAAGATATCAAGTTCCACCAATTAAATTTTGAGCACAACACCACTTTGCAAATTCTTTCCAGAATTTCAGTTTGCAAAGGAAGTGCTTGATTCCTTGATCTCCTTGGGCTGAAATTTTTGATGGTGATTCCTTATGAGATATTACCCATCGATATAAAAAATCAGCCCATTTCGTCTAGCCAATATTCCTCAGTAAATTATCTAAGTTTCTGCCCAGATTGCATCTCTGTGAAGGAAGTACCTTCATAGATGATCAATTTGAGCTGAAACTTTTCCAGACAGTTTCTATGACCAAATCATTACTCTACACCAAAAATCATCCAAATCCAACTAGCCATTTGACCCCAGCATCATCATTTGCATTTCTGGTGAGTGGGTAAGGTTACAAAGGAAATACCAGCTAGCATTGTACATTTGTGCCCAAATTTTTCCAGCATGACTACCTTAGTGGATGACTCACCCCTGCCCAAGATCATGCCAATAGGTGCACTGTGGTGGCCACACCACATGACAAACACTTTGTTGTTGGAACCTGTTTGACCTTGGTCTAGTCACCTCAGAGCTTCCCTGTGTCTTCCAGACGCATAGGTCAACTTAGCGATGTGTGGAGAACCTCCCAGACATCTTTTGGCATCGAGCGTAGCTTGGCATCACCGTAGCCACGTGGTGACCACGTGCAGTGCACACCAAAGCAGTGCACCGGGTGACCAGAGCCTTCGGGAGCTCGCTCCGGCCGGCCGTGGCTTGTCCGGACGCGCCGGAGAACTCCATACCGCACGCGTGTAACATCCGGTCACCTCTCCCCCTTGTCCCGTAGCTCGTGGCAACTTCTGTCGACCTCGGTGCTCCGCCGGATCGCCGCCATGGTGCCGTCCTCTCGGAGCTTCTCCCGGCGTCCAGAGTCCCTTCTCGCGGCTATATAATGCGTGCCCCGAGCCCTACTCGATCACCAGCAGCCCCAACCCCTCCCAGTCCTTCTACTCGAGCTCGTGGCCGAGCTCTGCTCCGCCCGATTTTCCCCAGCCACCCCTCGCCTTGAGTCTTCCCCTCCTCTCCCGCCTCACCCTTGACCTCCCCAGAGCCTGCGAATCCGCCGCCGTCCTCGAGTCAGTCGGGGGAGCCTCGCCGGAGCGGCCCTACTGGGGCCTCGCCGCCGCCGTGTCTCGGTCGAGAGCAGCAACGCTGCCGGCCACCATGGGAGGCGCAGAGACCACCGCTGGGGGCGGCGCAGGCTGCTGGTCCCGTCCCGCTCTCCGGCAGGGCCACGGGAGCGGCCAGGTGATGGCAGCGCCGGCAGCCGGCGCCCCGCTCCTCCTCTGTTTCCTGGTGCGTCGGGGAAGAAGAAAACCAGCGGAGGAGAGGGAGAGAAGGATAAGGTCGACCCCACGTGTAAGTGACTGTAGCCCCGGGCCCAGCCAGTAAGTGGAGGCGCAGTTGGTGAAATACGCTTTCTATTTAGTGAAAGCGTAAATGCCGGAATGCGCTTTCACATTTTTCTCAGCCGTCGGCCGAATCCATTCAATAGTGAATGTTCGTCCGTTAAGCACTGAAATGGACAGATTTTGTCTGTTTTATCGCTTAACGAACAAACGGCCGTTTCTCCGCGATCATAACTCCGATTGAGGTAAAACCAACGCCCACGTCTTCTGTTCGTCGAGCCCGTTTCGATGGCATCATTTTTATAATGTTTTCACACTGTGAAAATGACCATTTTGCCCTTGCCCTAATCAGCCTCCTTCGAGAAGGAAACTTTTCCGGCAAATCTTCCCGGAGTTTTATCGCACTTCCACCCGGCGTATTCCTCTACCCCAGGCAAACCAACCTCTTCCATGAGCTCCGGACTTGCGTGATGACTTTGCTTGCACCCTGTGTGTTCATTGTAGTACATCTGTATCACCTGTTAACCTGCACTTGCATACACCTGTTATGTCATCTGTTTTAGATGTTAGCATTACTTTTCATCTAATATCATGCCTTGTTTCCATGCCATGTCCTGCCATGCTAGTAACAATATTTTGAATACCGTTATCATGTAAGTGCCATGATTTGATTTCTTGCCATGTTGTCAACGTGGTAATGATTCTACTATGCTGATGTTAAGTGGCTGTTCACACTTATAATTGTTAAGGTAATGGTGGGATGATGGAGATACAATGATAAACCTAGTCGGTTGATCAGAGTCACCTGTCCGGGCTTATCCGTGCAACCACATTTGCCGGTATGGGACGGCCTTGACTTGGTCTGATCGCGTGCTCTTTCACCGGTACCGCCCGACAGGGAGGGTTATGCGCGCGCGCTGCCCTGGCCCGGTAGGCGGCGATAACCCTGTGAGCCCAGTTGAGTTGTTTGGGTACCCGTCCCCGTTTGGGACAGTTTTGTTTGGCCACGATGGTGGCAGGTGTCAGGAGTGACACAGGGGCCACCCAGGGCAAGACTCCGGGGGAGGATGAATGCCGGTGGTACGATGGGAGAGTCACGGGTCAGACAGGTTTCGTTGGAGCAATGCTGGTCCACCCGAATGGGATCACGAGGTCAGTGCTCCATAGTGTGGGTAAAGTGCGCAACCTCTGCAGAGTGTAAAATCTATTCGAATAGCCGCGTCCACGGTATTGGACAGCCCGTCCAGACCTCGCTGGGTGATCAACCGTAATAATGATAATAATGATGGAAGAACCTGCCCTGCATAGACATCAGATGTTGTCAGGAATATGATATGATAGCCAGGGAATGGCTATGGAAGAGATGGTCAGATGACCGAGAGACTTGGATTTGGATCAATTTCAAAATGGGTCTTGACATTATTCGGAATATGGATTATTTACTCGATGCATGCTTTACTTTACTGTACTTTACTTCAGTAGTTATTTTGCTAGATAACCTCGTTATGTCGTGATGATCAATGCTGCTAGATGTTCAAACATGCCAGATAATCTTGCTACGACATGATGATTAATAATGCTAGATAGGTATGTTACGCCATGCCTGATTCATGTTTCCTTGTTAATTCCATGCCATGTTTAGAATAAATTCTTGCATAGCATAGGGCTGGCTTTGTCATCTGCTTGTTTGGATGCTATGTATTTGGTTGTCTTGCGAGTACATTCAAAGTATTCACCTGGCCTTGCACGTGGCCAGTTGCAGGAGAAGATCCGTCGTGCTAGATCGTAACTCAGCCAGTCCTGTGAGTTATGGAGCCCAGCCAGAGACGACGTTACCGCTGAACCAAGACCTTCGCTGCCATTTTAGATAGCCTAGGAGTTATGTAATATTGTTGTAAGCAACAGTATTGTAATACTCCATTTCATATAATAAAGCCATTTTGTGGCTGGAATTGCTGTATCATGTCTTTGACGTGCGCCAGGTCTTATCCTGGGGCTGGCGTGCGTCGGCCCTCTATCGGGGTGCCACAACAACTTAGCAAGGAAAGAAATAGTTAGATGAGGAATCGAGTGGTCTCCACGCTGCTTCTGCTGCTGCTACTGGCTGCAATATTAATGCATTCATCAGGGTTTGGTGTCTTGGCGTTTCCTGAAATTTGGTTACCCAGAGCAGGCTGATGTGGTGGGGTTCTGAATCCAGAAAGTGAAGAGCAAGCTTGATGGATAAATCTGAAGATGACATACCGTATGGTCTTCCCGTGCTTGTTTTGTTTTAATTTCAATAAACAACACATTCCGAAAGAACATATTGTTTTTTTAGATCAAGAGAATGCATAGGATCGCATTGAACCCCAGCATCCAGGGATAGAGATGCTAATTGAATGGATGGAGATGAACCTTGATAAAAGAGAAGACACCATGATAGGGATCACAATATACACCATGATGAGGATTGTCACCATGACTGTGACCGAAACAGAGAGCATCATCATGCATGTTATCATGATTCGCAGAGAAGGAACCGTTCTCAATATTGTGAGTGAAGCATGTATTACTGAGGGCCTCTTTTGCATTTACTTTCTTTTATCCAATTACATCAAGTCTACTTGCATGCTTGTAAATTCATTTGTCGGCCTTGATACATTTGACCATGGCATGAGAAAGAACATAAGATTTATATGATTTTGATTTCAAACTCTTGTTATAGGCATTGGCCAAACTGATAGTTGTTTTGGTTTTCATGCACAATGATAGATACAATATGTTGCTCCATGCTTGGCTTATTCTGAAGCAATTTGCTTCCTACATGACAGTTATTGGTACTTTTGTAAATTGTTAACTTTTGCTTTGTACTAGAGAAAGGGACCATTGTAATGCCTTTGTTGCTACAGTGGTGCGTGCACTGTCTTGCGCGGTCTACATATTTTCCTTCATCTATCTTAATGTGTTGTGTATGTAGATCTTTAGTGGCAAGTCAAGTTTTTCCAGGGATAATTTCTCGGCACTCACATGTAACGGAAATCTTAGTACAGTACACACTCTTGGACAGCCCTGGCTTTTGGGCCTGAGATCATGCTATCACTTTAACTAGGAGTCAATATCCTTCTGCTTGACCATGGTGATCTCGAACCATAATTAGCACAATTTGTAGAGCTCCACAAAGTGAACATTCGGTGGACACTGGAATGATGTCAGGTATGAAAAATTAGGGCAAGAGAAGGCACACACACACGCACGCACGTGCGTGCGTCACGCACGCACGCACGCACACACACAAAATACTAATCCCTTTTTCCTTTTGTTTTATTAGTCAGTTCGTGGAAATTTTATACTATTAATGTATATCTGTTTGCTGATGTTAATTGCCCAGTTTATCAAAGTATGTGGAATGATTTGGTTCCTTTTTGCTGAACTTGATATACGGTGGCTTTGCACAATTATTTCCAAGTACTATCAGAAACTTTCTACTAACTTTAAAAAAACGTAATTATATGTTCCACTTTATTAATATCACATGGAATGGCATATTTGTTACTAACTAAAGCTGAAGAAATGTTTCCGCAAAGAACATTCATTTTCACATTGCTTGGCCTGCGTTAGGTCATCATGTTGTACTTCTGCATCCTGATAGCTACTACTTTTAAAATGAAGTGTCATGTTAAAATAGAGGAAGTGGAGTTGTGTGTGTGTGTGTGCGCGCGTGCGTGAAGGGGGGATGCTTATTAGTATAGGGTGTGCGAGGTGTTTTTCTTCTCCCGTTGCAACGCACGGGCATATTTGCTAGTCTATATCTATATCTATACATACTAATAAAAGGGCTATCGCTTCTTACCATCGTAATTCCGTCCGTTTTTTGTCCGTCCGTCGTCGGTCCACTTCGTCCATGTTATTTTCTATATCCGAGGTGGTACTAATCTTACGCTTCCTACGAGCACGTGATCAACTTTTATTGTATGCGTCACAATTTTTGTGCGAAGCCGGCTCACTTATGCTGACCACACAGCCGGCCCATGGCAAGGCAAAAATAACATTTGCTGGTGGGTGGAGTCGAACTCAAGACCTTCGTATCGCATCCCATTGTTACATTGTGAGCTAAAATGGAGCCTTCTCAAGGCACAAGCATTCTCGACCGTTGGATTGAGTGTCCAAACGAATCCGGGCCGTCAGATCTTGAGGTGAAACGATCCTGGCCGTTGGATCGACTCTGATGTGACAACCAATGAATAGTGCTTCTCATTTCGTACTTATGAATTTGTGCCTTATCTGGCTGACAGGTGGGGTCTTTGGTCCGTGGGCCGCTGCTGTCATTGCCTTTGAGTGCGGGTGTGGCCGGTATTGCTTTACATAGTCGCGGGGGTTGTGCCACCGCGCCGTAATTTTTGGTGGCTGCCAAGGGTAGTTCCGAGATTTCACGTCAGGGTGCTTGCGTGGCATGCTGTGGGTGGCTCGGTTGCGAGTAAGGGCGAGGAGATCGACGATTGGATGAGGAACCGAGCCACTGAACCCTAGCCGCCCACATTTCGAGCACGAGCGATGCGTCTCGCCGCCATCCTCCGCTCCCCGTGCTCTACCTTCTCCCCTCCCATCGACCACCCGCCACGCCATCACCCTCCCACGCCTTCTCCTCCTCCGTTCCTCACCCGTCGTCGAGCTCGCCATCGCCATCATCGGGAGGAGAGCGACAGGCGGGTTTGGCGCATCCTCATCGACAGGAGGAGCGCAGGAACTACCGCCCCCCCGGCGACCAGCCCTTCTCCTTCGTGCGTCGCATCATCGGGAGGAGACAAAGTTGTTCCTGCTCTGCCCGGAGGAGCGCCACCAGCTGTTGACGGGAGGAGGCCAGGCGGAGTAGGTCATTGTTGTCGCCACCAGCTGCACCTCTGGCGACGCCGACAGGCTCCAGTGGCTTGACGCCACCAACGCGTCAAGCTCTATTCCAAGACCGCTGCCGGTGGGGAATCCCTATTGCGTGATCGTCCGGCCGTTCTGCCCTGCATCCTCGAGCAGGAGGAACCAATTTCTAGGCCGTAGGTACTGATTTCCATACTCCATGGAACAACTCAGAGATCAGTTCTTTTGAATTTTTAATTACTTCTTAGGTCTGGTTATCTCCGTTCAACTAATCGAAGATCAAATCATACCATGTTTTGATTATGCAGGAGCTTGAGGAAGGGAGAGGAGAGGAGCAGTGGATCTACAAATGTATCCTAGGTAGCAGTGGGCTTCTGTTTCTTGAAATGAGTCATTGCTTACTATATCCACTATTAATGTTTGTCTGTATTTTTGTCTGAGGGAAAAGAGGTGAAAATTCTGATAGAAAGAATTGTTATCTTTTTTATGGTTTCCCATATTCGTTGCCTATTTATTTGGTATGATTTTTTGGCAGTTGTGTCTTCAATTATTTGTGTTCCACAAATAGTTGATAATCCTATGCCATGCGACTGTATTTTCCTTGACTGGTTTATGCATTGTTGAATGCTTCAGAGTTATATAGCCCTTGGTACAGCGTTTATTTTCCTTGATGACATTTACAAAATTGATGCAGTTGACTACCCAAGTGGTGGATTGATTGTCCTTTCTATTTGTTAGGCAAATGTGGTTTATTCTGTTCAATTGGCTTTGTGGTAATCAGTCATTAAACTAAATACATTTGTGTTTATGTCAGCCAGAAAACTGTTTTCTAGGTGTATTGGGGACATAATGTGTTTATACCAGGACGAGTGGGCGTTGTGGACTGAAGGGCTTCTGCTGCGTGTGCATGGTGAACATCTATCTCAACTTTGATGCCTTACATGATGTACAACAAGATTGTTCTCTGAAGTCGTAGGGTTGTGACAAACCAGTGCTAAAGATTATCCCCTGCTCTAAGAATAAGATTCAACTTGTTGAACTATCTTTCACTATTTGGGTTTGTGTTATCATGATTGTAACCGCTGACTCTTGCAACCGCAGAGATGTGAAAACAAGAAGCCTGCATCACCATCACCATGAGTCAAATACCCAGAGCCCAGGACGTGCCTAAGTAAATCTTACATCCTGAAAGCACAAGCTTTTATGGTGAGATTTCCAACAATCATATGTGTCTTGGGCTATTCCACCCTGATTGTCAGTACACTCTGCATAATATATTTGGATGGATGGTCTGATATGAGATTTTTATGGCAAGTTGTGTTAAATCACTCTTACGAGTCGTAAATCTGTGTTGGTCTGTTATGAGAAATGACCGACTAGATAGCTTCTACCACTTCTGGTTAAATTCAGGGTAAATTAATCTGTATTCGTATAGTTCATAATGCAATTCAGACCGTGTCAGTTGTATTATATGGACAATGATTCGTGTTCCGGTAAATTAATCTGTATTATGTTTTGCCACTTATGTTTAGTTTCCCATATTCTCTGCCTGCTTAATTGCATGAACCTTTTCAATGTCAGATTACTATCCACACCTATATGCTTTTCGTCGCAGTATGATGGTTAGCTCGAATTAGTGTCATGTTGGTTATGTGCCATTTTTCTTTTGATAATTTTTTCATAGTCTGAAAGTTCTTGCGTAAATTTGCCTGTCATGTTGTTTCCCTGGAAACAGACAATCAAGTCATATTTTTTATTTTCTGTTGTGATTTGACGATCTTGCAGCCTTAAAAGTATGTCTCACATGTAAGAATGTGGAAATGATGGCCAAGTAGCAGGTTTGCATCATCCCATGAATAATAGGAAATGGGGTTGTAGTTTTTAAGATGTGTAGGAAAAGGCACTAGCATAGGGCTGGTTATTCCAGTTTTTAGTTAGGCTCTGTACTGATTATCTTAGCTGTGAGAGTAACAGCTATACCATCTTGATGCGTAATTGCAGATTGTGTTCTTGCTATAATTTGTTACGACTTCTATGTTTTACAATATTCCATGTAAATCAGAATATCCTTGATGTACATTACTTGATTTGTTCTTCCTCAGTACAGTGTAGATGATAGTAACCCTTTTATGAATATATATTCATTTTAGACTCTAGCTCAGGTCTGCACATTATATAAGGAGCTGAATTTGTCGTTTTAAAATATTTGTGCTACCAATCCTTTCTTTCCTTCTAGACAAAAGTTATTAGTTTTGATTTTTTGCTAATTTAGTATATTTCTGCTAGCATCAGTGTAGATGGGAAGGGAGAGGAGCTCAATATAAAATGGACTATATTGTGATAGAAAAAAACTACAGTGGAAGCACTGAAGACATCGGTGGCACCTTCTCGACCAACATGTTCGTCTCTCTTTCTCTCTCCAGCTTCTTTTCCCTCTCTACACAGTTTCTTTTCACTCTGAACCGAATAATAGATCTAACAGAATTGCTCATATATCTTGCACTGGATCTCACCATATGTGAGAGTAAAATAGTTCTTTTCAGCCGCAAGTGTTAGTTCTTTTCAGGTCTCTTGGAACAAATATAATATTTCCTTATCCATGCAATTTGGACCGAATTTGTTGAGTAGTTAAAGTCTCAAATAGAATTGTTGCCTGATCTGGACTCGTGTTAGTTGTATTAAAGCTTGTTTCAATCATAACTATTAGATATAGGCACATTGTTATTTTACCAGTGGATTATATGTTGCTACTTCAATAGTAGGTCTTTAGTTTGTATTGTGTTTCTGCTATAATTTCTTATACACATAATTTTGGCTTACTATTTTTCTTTGTTCAGTAGGCAAGAAGAAAGAATGTATATTATCCTACATTCTTTGTATTTACTCTCTCATTTAAAGCTTTGCACTGAACTTTATTGTGAAGCATGTCTATTTATTGGTCCTACTATTATATTGTTGAAGCAATTATTTTGTACCCTTAAAATTCATACCGAGTATTAGTGAAGAATGTATGTTATTTTACACTGCACTTCATTGTTTCATCTATGTCCCATGTGGCACTTTATTTACGAACATTGTGGGAAGCTACTGTTTGTTGTTAAACTTCATAATTCAGTTTTGGTACATACTTGGTACTATTGTTGTCGGCTGGCAAGTCATCAGTTTTGCTTGATGTTAAACCATGGGTCGACGAGACTGACATGGTCAAACTAGAGGAAGTTGTCCGAAGTGTCAAGACAGGGGACTTCTGTGGGGTCCTTGTATGTTTTTGTACTTTAAATTTCGTCATACATGTTTTTTTGTCTGCATAGTTGCTTGTATTTTAGAACATTGAGAGTTTTCCATCCCTTGCAGCCAATCCCATGACATCAAAAAGCTTCTAACTATTATCACCATCAGGCCATTTAATTTCCTAGCCTGGTCTAGATGCTATGTTATGATGTCCATTCTCTCGGAAGTCACACCACCCTAGGACTGTGCGCCGAGGAACACCGAATGCCTCCTTTGAGCACGGGCTGCAGAGACGACGAGGACCTCAAGGTGAGCCACGCTCCTTTTGATTCTCTCCTGCTTTTGTCGTCATACCATCTTGCTGATCTGATCCATGCATATGGATTTATGGCAGCTTTGTTGGCCACTCTACAAGTTACTGCTCTTCTGATTAATTCCTACAAGTATCTATATCTATTTTGTAATGCCATCTTACGCGGTTAGCCTCTATCGGTTGTGTATATGACCACAATCATGACACCTTCCTTACCGGCAAGCAATATGAGGTTCATTTGTCCCATGCCGCCCTTTGGATAGTAGCAAGTACTTCTGCAATTCATGCATGGTTTTTTTGTCGGACAACTTTATTTTCTTCAATTGTGTAGTCCTGTGCTTACGGCCAGCGGGATAATTAGAATATACCTGGAGTGTTTATCTACATATACTTTAGCTCAAAATAATCATGTGCTTCCTGTTGCTTACTTTGTTTTGATAATGCACATACATCAGGTGTGTTATATAATTGGAACTAGCTAAATAATATTACTTGTCATTATGAATAATTTTAGATTCTGCTGTGGACGCATTTTTTCTATTGCGATTTTTATTACATGAAATGAGTTACTATGACTATCATGTTCTATTTCTCTGAATATTTACTACCGTGGAACTTGAGTATCCATCCCGAGGTGCTATGTTCTCCTCTTCTTCCTCCTCGGCAGAAGATGGTAGTCGGTCAGATATCGGCAGCCCCTATGCGTGGTTGTTCAATTGGGTGTCGACAACAACGATTTCACCATCTCTGCACCGTCTCGAGGTATATTTGGGCTCCCAACCCCATCCCTGATGTGATCCTTAATTTTATTGTTTTGAATTTCACTAATTTCTTTCCATGGCTCATATGTGTTCAAATGCTTCAGATTATATGGGGGAAAGAGGAGGAGGCATAGAGGAGACTGAGTGGGAAGAAGAGATGGCGAGAGGAGTAAGTGGAGACCCTGCCAGCATGTTGGTGAAAAACTACCTCCGTGACTTTCTGCACCAAGCCCGCAACTATGGCCTTCCCAAGAAACGCCAGTAGAAAGGTACATCCATAGCAATAAATCATGTTCTGCTCAAGTAAACACCTACTAATTGGATATTTGGGCATCAGTTTGTATTTGATTGTTGTTCTGCACACGTATATTCCTCAAGGAACCATTAAAGATCAAACTCATCATGCTTGGTTTATATTTGTTGCTTTAAGAAATGTAAATAGCCACTAATGTTTTATGATAGTTTGTTCCATAACAATATAAATCCCATTAGGCAGTTGAAATCCTAGCGAATGAGATATTTCACTTCTAGGAGCAATTGCTCTCAGCTTCTTCCAAGTTGAACTTGAGTAAAAATGTGCCTCATGTTCCAATATGACCACCAGGAAATGTTTTCCTTGCAATGCCCATTGTTTCTGGTTCTGATTCTTCCTGGTTCTTTCGAAATTTAAGGTATTCAATGGTCTGGCAGTCGATTCAGTGTATGTAGTTGCCTGCAAGTCTATAGAGATGCACTTGAAGGCAACTATATATGTCACTACTTCTAATCAATTTGCACGGATACTACTTTGTTAGGCTTTTGCACAATAGCAAAATTAGCAGTTGACTGCTCTGTTTACCCTTCATGTCGGTTTCATCTATATTGTCACTTGCCAAGCTTAGGTCTGCGCATTATATAAAGAGTTGAATTTGTCAGTTAAAATATTTGTGCTATCAATCCTTTTTGTCCTTCCAGGAAAAAGTTAATAGTTTTGATTTTATGCTGATTTAGGCCTTTACCAAATAATTACAAAATGTTTTTTGTATAGAAAACACAAGTAAACATTATGTGAGGTACTTTATCCATTTTTAGAGTTCCCTCATTAGTATCCCTTATTGTTAATTGTTATGAATGTTTATCCATTTTTGTAGAAATCACGAGTAAAGATTATGTTTTGTTTCCCATATTCTTTGCCTGCTTAATTGCTATGAAATTTTTCAATGTCAGATTACTATCCACACCTATATAATTTTCGTCAAAGTATGATGATTAGCTTGAATTAGTGTCATCTTGATTATGTGCCATTTTTCTTTTGATCGTTTTCTCACAATCAGAAAATTCTTGCTTAAATTTGGTTACACTGCAGAAGATCCAGTCATTGCAACACCAAGCAAATTGGATGACAAGGCCGCTGGACAAATCTATCGATCTAATAGTAAACTGTAGTTTATTACTGCTCTGTATAAAGGCAGTGTAAGTAAGTTATCTAGGACTACCACATTCTGGCCTGCTTTTGGTACATCAGACCGAATCTCCATGCTTTAGGTATCCCATGTTATGTTTCTGAACAAATGCACCGGTGACATGTAATAAGCATTGAAAAAATGCTAGAGACATGTAATAAGCATTGAACAAATGCTAGAGACATGTAATAAGCATTGATGTATTGGACCATTACTGCTATTACTATCTACCATCTTCAACTCTTTTGAGTAATACCATATGTCAGAACATCTACTACATCTTTGATTGCTATACCTCTTTTGGTTAAGGTCCCATCAAAACTGAGGCCTTATAGATGTCTAAATATTTTTGGGTCGGTTCATGGATGGTGCTTTTTGTGTAACTTATATCTTGCTATGTTCAACTTTATATGCAATGCTAAGTTTCTTTGTTACCAGGTTGGATATGGCTGCATCCGGAAGGAGTGTGGCAAGCTGCATTTCCTACCAGGTTCGATATGACCGCACCCCGCAGGGATGCGGGGGTGCGGCAAGCCGCACTTTCCATCTAGTTGATACTAATTGTCACGGCCAGCTGAGCTGTCAAGTGCTATGTCTTAAACAATGGTTGGTTTACCTACTAAATAGTCCCACCTTGGTTATTTACACACAACCCTCCCAGTTTATATACATCTCTAAGCTTTTTTGGTAGCAAGCAAGGAGCTGTCTTGGGAATCGATAAGCCAAAGATAAAGAGCGAGTTCCAACATGCAAGGTGCGAGAATTAACAAACTTAGATGAGAAAGAAAGAGAAGCTGACCAAGAAGACCAAGAAAGGAACCGACAACGGAAGAGCGCGGATACAAGTCCATGAACAGCAATAAAGGGACGGCCCGTGAGGTTCTCGCGTCCAGTCTCTCATGGAATCGTCCCGGCCGGAGTGGCACAGGCTAGCGGAGGCGCTGGAGCGTCCAAATTGATCTGGGATGAGTGCAAGCTAATTGAACCAGCACACACAGATTGTTCACATTGGGTGCATATATACACCGGCGTAGATGTGAACCAACGGAATCATCGTCAAGCACTTGGATGCATGCATCCATAGGCGCAGATATGAGCCGACAATCTCAAACAATATATATAAAGAAGGTGCATATCACCCGTCTTATGCATGAAGCATGTTAATCTTGTAGTTTTGGAACTGATTAAGCATGATTTTTCTGTTATCTAGGACTAGCTAGGAAAACTATTGTTGGGATGATATTTTCAATGATTACAATAGTATTAGTGTGGCCAACTACCATAACAATGAGTTTCCTTTTTATGTATAAGTTAATATTGGCCAAAAAATATATTTTAAGTCACATCTATTTTTTTCATCAAAGATGCATATGGTTGTGAAATGACTTACAAGACACTAGCACAAATGCCCGTGCGTTGCAACGGGTTAAAAATGGACACGAAGGCCATATTCTAAGATACCGACATCAAGCGCCGCCTGCACTCTAGTAGCCCATCATCCACATCGTCGCCACATCCGATAATGATATAGTTGAACACCTACACCCTCTCTAATCATACACACACACACACACACAGAAAAGACCACGCGGTTTTGTTTCGGTTCACGTGAACTGAAAGAAAAAAAATGTGAGTAGATGTGACAAATAGCTTAGCATTTTTTTCCAGGGAGCTTTGTATTTTTTTTGTGAGTGGATGTGACAAATAGCTTAGCATTTTTTTTGCAGGGAGCTTTGTATTCTGTTTATGTACCATGACTCAATTAGCAGCTTGCAAATTGTTTATAATTTTAATATATAGCAAAGATGTCCAACGTGATAAAAAAACCACACACCCTAACCCAATAAGCATGACTCAAGACCCCCCCCCCCCCCTCTCCCATTAGCGTCCTCTAGTTAGGCACTGTGGCGGCATTTTGAAACGCCCATGCTTTGCTGCGAAGAAAATGCCAGTTGCTACCCTTAGTAAGACAAAATAATAGTACATGATCATTTACATATTTGTCTATATATATTTTACATTGAGAAAATATTATTGGATTTGTCGAGAGCACAACAATAAATTTAAGAGGGAAAGAAATATAGGCAATCACTGCCTACATGAGACATCACAAAAGCCATATGCTTGCCTAATCATGGACATCGAGGAATTAATATTAGTTGGTAGGTAGAGAGAGAAATCTCACCCGCGAAAAAAAAAGGTAGAGAGAGAATTCTTGTCCAGAAGTTCGAGTACAAAGTTTCACAACTCAAACTTTTACACTCGGTCCATCCATCATCCATGGCAGATCCACCACATGCGTGGCTTCACGCTGAGGCGGTTCACCACCTTCATCTCACACTACGTGTCACACTGCTGTCAAAAATCAATCCAGTTAATGTTCCATGATGCATTCCCTGGATGCAGATCGATTGATGAGAGAAGATCTATCAATTCTTCAATCAGATGGATTACCTGTGAGAAGTCTAATGGTCCCCCTCTTTCCTCCTCTCAACCACCTTTTTCTCTGACAATTTTTTTTTTCACCTACAATCAGAAAACAGCTCCTCCTCACAGCGTGGAGTAACCTTTGGATGTCTAATGGGCCGGCGAGTGGTAGACGGTGGTGCAGCGCACCCGGAGGGTGCTCCGGCGAGGTGCGTGCTATGCTAGTTGGCATAGTTGACACGATGTGACGTCGAACGGTATGCGGTCCAGAGAACACGGCGTCGAGGTGAGGGCACGGCCAGAGTGGTGTCAGTGCTCCGGCTAAGCTCCGGAGATGGGAGCTGGCGTGTGGCGGTGGCACGTTCGGCGGGAGTGGTGGCGCATCCGGCGAGCACACATAGCAGTAAAGGAAAACAGTAAGTGTTGAGTCTCGCCAGCGGCACTGCAGGGTGAACAGCTAGTTTCCGTGAGCTTCCGACGCCGTCGTAGTCCTAGAGCAGCCATGCGGATTCCGCCGGCGTGGTGGATTTAGTTGCTCCCGGTAGCACATACCCGTGCATATACCTGGACATGTCGAGTGTCCACGCCCGCCTACAGGAAGCTATTCTCTGACGGCTGTCTGCTGGCTGTTCTCTGACGTTGCCACCGCCGTCTGCTGACTGTTCTCTGACGTCGTAGCTATTGTCCTGGTTGTTGGGAATAAGCAATTTGTAGAGCACCTCGAGCAGCACGTGAAACAACCTCCTTGGGTAACACGCTTGTGACGGGGCGACGAACTGGGCAATGACCCCAAGGTCCAAGCCGACGGGGCGGAGGAGGTACTCCCTGCTAGTGGCCGTCAGCTCGCAGCACTCCATCTCATATACAGTATCTTTTAAGGCCATGGTCGTACGGATCAAAGGCCGATGAATTGGGCACGCGTATGCATCCGGATCTTGTATGTGCAGGACGCCGCTCGCTGTCCTCCTGGCACACCACCGCCACTTCCACCCGGCGTTGTGTCACCTGAGTCCCTCCGCGCGCCGCCACCTAAGGATCGAACCCCCGCGCGACGGCGGCCATCCCCTGCCCCTGCTTCGTCCAGCTCCGCGTGCCTTCTATCTTCTTCCTCATGCACGGCGATTGGCCCCCGACCTATCTCCTTCCTCATGCACGGCGATGGGCCCCCGAAAAGTCCATCTACCCGACGAGCGCCTCCCCTCCTAGCCAGGTGGACGCCTCCTTCCTGATCTTTCTCGGCCGCCTCTCGTTGTGTGTTTATCTTGGCGTCTACTACGCCGCGACCCAAACCGCTGCATGTTAGCTCGTCCTTCGGAGCTCCTTGCAATCCCCGTCGGCCAATCCAGAATCAGGATGCGCAAGGAAACCGAGTCAGGAAGGAAAGATTGATCTGAGTCAGGAACGCTGGTTTTTTAGGCAAGTCAGGAACGCTGGTTGGCCCGATCGATGAGATCGATCGCGACAGGAACACAGAGGAACACTCTGGTTGGGCTTGGGCCAATCGAGTTCATACGTCAACCATGGATCGCTACATGGCAAGGGCTGGAGGAAAAAGGGTAACGTGATCAATGGATCGCTGTGTGAGGAAAAAAAGTAGGCGAGAAATCTCAACCATCAATTTTTATGTTAACATAAAATTAACGGATATAAAGCGGTGACTTATGAAGAACTATGAAAGCCTTCGTCTTTTAATATTAGATAAAGATTAGAGAGACAGAGATATAAAAGAAAGTCTTCCATTGCTTTCTAACACAGCAGGCTAGCTAGGTGGGCTGGTTCATGCTAGGGGACGTACGAGAAACACTGCCCTTATTTTTTGTTTCTCAGTTTAATATATACACGGCTGGTTTGGTCAAAAGTAGCCAGGCGCCAATCATGGCTCAATTGACATCCACACAGGAGGCCAGAGATCGAATCCCGCCGCCCCTCCGTCCTTTGTTTCCTTTTTATGTATTTTTTTAATTAAAACACACAAACACGGCCGACGTACGAAACAATATAGATGACGAAAAAAATGAAGAAACGATCCGTCTTTTAATATTAGGTAAAGATAAGTTGCACCAAGGACAAGAAAAAAATAATACTAAGTTCGTATAGGTTGAAGTCTGGATATTTGTCCATATTATTGTTCCATGCTGATCAATTCTCTTGATCATCGCCATGAGATTGACCACCTTCCGACACTTCACACCGCAGCACCGTATTAAAATAGCGGACGCTAACATGTATGGGTCTTAGTCGTACTTGTTGGGTTAGGAGCAAGCAAAATCTTTATCTTTTTACCTACTAATGAAGCACGTATTGTTTTTGTTGGATTCACCGTCACGGTGTTTTTACAAAAAGGTCCTTATGTTTTTCGGTTATTGAACCCGCAGTCCAGTATTATAATAAGTAAAAAAAAACGTTTCGCACTGCTGCTTCGGGGCGAGTCGTGCGTCATCCGTAATGGGCCTCATGTGCTGATGGGCTTTCTCCTTGCCTTCCCACGATCTGCCAAAAGATATATGCGTGCATGGAATTAGAACTCACATCCTTGACTTCCATCAGTACGGCTGTAGCCAACAGGTCAAGCCAATGCTTGTGTTAGAAAAGAGGGTTCACTTTGTAATGAAATAGTCCCACCTCGCTTCTTTACATCTAATTTTTCTAATTTATATACGTTGGATTTTTTTGTGTATTAAGGAGCAGTGTCGGGAATCATTAAGGAAGAAAATAAGACGTCCCACAAAGGAAGGAAAGAGGGATTGAAACAATAAGGAACGAAAGAGAGGGATTTCGGGTGTGACAGAGAAAAATAAAGAAGGAATGAATGAGGAAGGATATACAAGGAAAGAATAAAACCCGTCAAAAGAATAGAAGGAAAGAGGGATTAAATAAGAATAGAGGATGAGAGAAGGAAAGCTTCCATGCGCAATATGAGGCAGAAAAGGAAAGTAATCATGTATTGAAGACAGACTCGTGGAGGAAGATTCCATATGTGAAAGATGAATGATGTGATGGAAAAAGGTTTCAACTATGAGAAGGAGAGTCCATCTGGACACATACAAATTAGAGAAGAAGAAAAGCAGAATGGACGCGTTTAACTTGAGGACATACAAAATTAGATGCCTTGCACTTGAAAACGAAACTTAGATCAGGTAATGGTATCATCATACATGAGCGGCCAGTCTGATATATCAGGAATATATAAAAACATGCGTACAAGTTTTTTTTTAATGGAACATGCATACAAATTGAGCTTAACGTGAGCACATACAAAATCAGATGCCTTTGCATTAGAAAAAGAAACATATATTCTGGTCGATCAAGATTTTGTGGTGTTCAAAAAATTATGGGATGCACTAACGAGCGACTTACACAACATCACACATGGAGGACATGACAGTAGCATGCAATCGGATCATCATCACATGCGGCCGGTCTCGCACATTAAATGGTATGGCGCCCATCACGCTTGAAGGGATGAGCAAACACATGCGTGCATTAGAATTCCTGATAATAATATTAGACATATTTTATTAATTAGATGGATAAAAATACAACTTCATTTACATGTGAATTGCAAAACTATAAACAAGAAATAAATTCTGAAATATATTTCCCTTATTTAAAATTAAGTTATAGGGCTTAAACATAAAATTTAACCAATAAAACATAATATAAGATTAAAGTTAAAGTAAATTATAATGCGATTCCAATCTAAGTAGAATATAAGTTTGTTGAAGAACAATAAGACATTCGACAAGAAAAATTAAATGAATATACACCAAAATTACTTCACCCCATATACGAGACATTTGGTAATTATGCCCCAAAAATATCATAGTTTTCTACATGCTCTGAGGCTTATTCAGTTTTTGAACTGATGAATTTCTTCTTTGTGTCTAAATCATCTTGAACCGCTTTTTTGTAGCTAAATTGCTAGGTGTTGTGTTTAGGTGCACATGCCATGGGTGAACTACTTCTTTATATATGAATTGTTGACGTCAAAAACTAAGATACGATACTGTGATACTAATATTTGATGTATCAGAATTGTTTAACTCAAGAGCAAAGTATTGTGATAACACATGCAAAAAAAACTATGTCTAATCACAATAAAAACATTCATTATTTGTTGGTCATATGCCATATTTTTCTAAGAACAAAACAAATCTTCGCTCTTATTTTTCAGCTTGACCCACTAGCACCCATCACCAAAGTACAAGGAGTTGGACTCAGAGTCCCTGCTGTGTGCGACATAAACTCTGCACTTTTCTCTGTTATATTAGCCAGAGATGGGGTATCTTTGGACAACGCTCCTAATATTTATTTATTTTCCTCGTGTGGCGGTGTGGAGGATTTCAAGGAGTTTGTTGATGTCGTCATGTCTGGTGATGGGTCATGGGGGGAGGTGGAGGAGGAGGTCTTGGGCCACTGGGTTAGTGAAGTGAGGTTTTTTTCTCCCGTTGCAACGCACGGGCATTTGTGCTAGATGTGAGGTATTATAATACTCATCTAAAATCATTTGGAGTGCGAACCTGTGGTTGGATGGTTAGAGGGATTGTGGTATCCCCAGCCCACCAGGGTTCAAGTCCTGGTGCTCGCATTTATTCCTGGATTTATTTCAGGATTTCCGGCGATGTGCATTCAGTGGGAGGAAACGTTCCTGTCGACAACGAGGTGCCTACGGTGACTTCGTAAATTTTAAGATGATATGCCGGCTCAGTTTTTCGGAGGTGCTCATAGGGGTAGGGTGTGCGTTCATAGGGATGAGTGTATGCGCGTGTATATGAGCGCTTGCGTCTGTACTGTGTTCAAAAATAATAATTTGGAGTTTCTATAATTCCCAAAATATATCAGGTGAACTACAAATAATATTCTGGACATTATGAACTTTTTATTTAAGAGGGGAGAGGTCATGTTATCCCCACTCCAATTATTTGCCTTGAGTTGCATAATGACTTGAATATTCATGAAAATGCAAGTAGTGCATAGAAAATATGAGATACATGCGAATAATCTATTAACATCCAAATTAGGAAAAGTGGGATGTTACATCGCCATGGGCCGCCCAAAGTGGCCCATGGCGGAACCGACAAGGGGGTCCTCAACCCGGCCTACCTGGCCGGGAGTCGACATGTTGAGAAGCTCCATAGCCGGGGCACCATCAGTGGGGGCTGCGGACATCCCACAATGCCTAGGCGACGACTGGAGAGGTACAGCGGGAGCGTCGGACGAGGATGGTGCGGATGTAGAGTAAGGGGGAAGCATGGGCGGCGTGGAAGAAAAATGGTCCGGGAGGGGGATTTGAGTGAGCAACGGGTGTCAGATGAATACGTGGCGGAGGTTCGAATGCCCGCAAATCTCCCCTAGCTTGCGTCTAGTAATAATAAAGGGGTTATTGCTTCTTACCACCGTAATTTCGTCCGTTTTTTGTCCGTCCGTCGTCCGTCCACTTCGCCCATATTATTTTCTATATCCGAGGTGGTACTAATCTTATGCTTGGTACGTCGCCTGATTGAGCACGCGAACGAGCCTCCTCCCGTATTGTACGTCCCATACACCTCGGCCAGATTTTTCTATTATATATGGGCCGCTAAATTGAACTACCCAGGCCCACAGAGTTAGTGCCACCTTAAAAATTGAATTCCTTTATTAACTAATCAATAGTCTCACCCTGTCTCTTTACAGAAAATTCTACCAACTTATATACCTTCGTAAATTGTAATAGTCTCAAGATAAGGCACAAACCAGAAGTGGAGGATGAGATATGGGTCCTATGTATGTACCCTACAAAAAAGAAGAATTGGATGTGACAATAAGAGATTTGGTGAAAAACTAGACGGAGGAAAGTTACGGTGTCATATATGACCAACCAAAGAGCGGCTTGCTTTAATAAGTACAAAAAGCGCAGCCTCAGTTGCCATCAACTATGCTACAAGGGACCCTAGAAGGAGGAAAGTCACACATGCATATCTATATCTATATACGAACTAATAAAGAAAGGTGCGTTTCATCAATTTTTTTATCCGTTCACCGCCGAAAAGAATTTTTTCCCCCAGAGATGGTACTAAATTCTTATGCGTTTTTCTGGTAGAAAAAGAATTTTCGTATTTGGGCCGCACGCTGTGGCCCAGCGAAGCCAGCCCACTTATTTTTCTGCCCACGTAGCTGGAAAAAATCTATTTTCCGCACAGGGCAGCAAATAGTTGGAGTTTCGCACATGACAACCAATAATGGGCTGGATCATTTTTCTTTTTTCTGTGATGTAAATTAAAAATTCTCAAAAAACGTTCAGAATTAAAAAAATGGAAAATGTTCAGAATTCCAAAATTTTGTTGCTATTTTGAAAAATATTCAGAACTTGCAAAAAGTTACCCATTTTTTTTTAAAAATTATTGATTTTCAAAATTGTTCGGGATTTCTCAAAAGAAATGGCATTCCAAAAAATGCTCCAAATTTAAAAAATATTCATGTTTTAGTGAAATTTTCAAAATAAAAAATAATGTTCATGTATAAAAGATACACATTTTCTAAAAAACTTATGAATTTTCAACACATGTTCCCGTTTTAAAAAATATTCACAAATTTAAATAATGTTCATATTTTTATAAAAAGGTTGGTGTTTTCAGAAAATGTCCGTGAATTTTAAAAGATGTTCCCTTTCATATTTGGTTCGCGTTTTCTCGAAAGTGTACATAATTTTCAAAAAACTGTTCAGTATTTAAAAAATTGTTCATGTTTCCTAGAATATTCAGAAACTTCATACCTTAAAATCCCCGCGATTAAAAGGATTGAAAGGAAGAGTAGATTGAATAACTCATGGGTCTTTTCTGACGTACAATGACGTAACAAAACTCTTAAATGCCCTCGATCAATGAATGAAAAAATAGCGGATTGATGCCTTCACAGGCGGCGAAACCGAGAACCTAAATGTTCCTTTTTCGTGTGCACACAGGGTTTTGCTTGCACATATAATTCTCACTGACTTTAAATGCATAATATTTTATGTCCCGTTGCAACGCACGGGCATATGTGCTAGTATGACTAATCAAAGAGGATTTATGTACGAAAAATGATCTTTAAATTAATATGCTCGGACATAGCGGCGAGGACATGTTGATGCAGTCCTGCACGCCGGAGTTGTAGCAGGACACGGCAAGGACGAGACGCCGGGCCACTCGGACACAGCGGCGAAGACAAGTTGATGCAGTCCTGCACGTTGGAGTGGTAACACGGCAAGGACGAGATGCTAGGCAGCGAAGACAAGTTTGATGCTGCATGCCGGAGTTGTAGGCCGACTCGCCAAGGACGAGACGCCGGGGCTTGCTCGGACACGACGGCGAAGATGCAGTACTGCACGCTGGAGTCGTAAGCTGCTGAAACTTTTGGTTGGCTGCCTAAACACGTAAGTACAAAAAATGGCCTAAATACTACTTTGAATTATCTGCTTCTCCAATTAATTTTCTCATCCATCCAAAGCGTTCCTTTACTTATTTTGCCTAAAAGTTCTTAATTAGAAAATAGTCCATCAGGCCCTCTTGGTTCACTAAAAATAGATAATTAGCTGCCTAGAACCATCTTATGTGCATATATCGGTTGTGTCATCATAAGCATTTCTTTATCCAAAAATCCGACACTACCAATGTGCATTCTCTGTGAATAATTTTTACTTTGCTATTTTCTGTGTGTATAGCCCTAAAAGAAATGGCTATTTTTTTTGGAGATTGAGTTATTGTGGCACAAGCTTGTGCTCTTATGCATAATTAGTTTTTCTAGAGAATTTGGTATTGTGGATTGTGCTTCTTTTATTTAAATTTTGTATTTAAAGCAAGTACATGTCTAACCGTTTGACCATAACAAAGCAGCCCTAGCGATGGAGTCAGACAACTGTGGTTATGTGAGCATCAACGCCTGTGGACATGGAAGTTTTTCGGTACAAGATTTGGAGCACTAGCACACAGCTAGACCGTGTTCGACCTGGCCAATTTTCATTCGTTAGAACAAGTTTTTCTCCCGTTGCAACGCACGGGTATTTGTGCTAGTTATTCCTGATGTAATGAACGACATTTCTGTCCTCAAGTTGAAATAAAGTGTGCCAACAGGCTTTCCCAAAAAAAACAAAACGATAGGAACAAACCAGGTAGCCAAGCTCGACCCCACCAACATGATCATGCACAAAGAAAGACAAACAAGACCGCTTAACATGGGCAAATATATAGATGCTGCATTATGATAATGAAACGAGGTAAATGTTATGTAGGTGACAGAGCCATGAAAAGTTTGGTTTCCGTCCTCTCTGCATCGAAGGCGTAAACAACCAAACAGGCCTGCTGGATATCATCGAAGGCACAAGTTCTTTATTGAATGGGTGAATTCCATATATGCCACTCAAAACTTGTCCGTACCCTCATCTGCCATTGAAAATTTCCCTCTCCCAAATATGCCATTGAAAATTTGCACCGTGTACAGATATGCCACTATGGCCAGTTTGACCGTTAGTTGACTGTCAAGTGGCATGTGAAAAGATGATTTTGCCCTGGCTGTAGCGGTGATATGCTGTAGCATTCCGAACAAATTTGGCCACTTTCGAATTGCGGGGCGTCCATACTGTAGCGGCGATATACTGTAGCATTCGAACAGATTTGAAAATCAAACAATTTTTTTGAATTTCAAAATAAATCTCCGTAATTTCAAATTCCGAATTCCTAACACTTTTTTTGAAAAATTTGTTCGCAATTGCCCAAATTTGTTCGGAATTCAAAATTTGTTCGCAATTTCAAAAAACTGGCATTTTTTTTTGTAAAAGTGGGCGCTACAGTACGTTTTGCCCGCAATTTCGAGAGTGACCAAATTTGTTTGGAATGCTACAGTGTATCGCTGATACAGTACCATGGGCAAAATCGTCTTCCCAAGTGCCGCTTGACAGTCAACTAACGGTCAAACTGGCCATAGTGGCATATCTGTACGCGGTGCAAATTTTCAATGGCATATCTGGGAGAGGGAAATTTCCAATGGCAGATGAGAATACGGGCAAGTTTTGAGTGGCATATATGGAATTCACCCTTATTATTGAATCCCATGGGCTTAGATTGAGAAGACGAGTAAGTTGTGTTACTTTATAGCTGGCGAGTGGCGACTACTACCTGCTAAGCATCGTACGAGAAAGAATAAAACAAAGCGTATACTATGGGCCCATGTGCTGGTTCATTGTATGTGAACGTTCACACGCACCTGCTACGATTAGTGTAAGCTTGCGTTGTTCATATACGAGGTGTCAGACACCTGCTGATCTGTATCTGGGTCCTATGAAACCATAAAAGATGCAAAGCGCAGTAATGCTAGATCAGAGTGTGTGCTTACACTAATGGCTTATCGTTGCTGCCAGGGCTGAATAAAGGAGAAGTTTATAAAAAAAGTAGGTATCATACTCCGTCCGTCCCTAAAAGACGGCATGCCTACGCTCCACCACTTTTCCGAAAGTAAGTGTAGGTCTGGCTTTTAAGCGGTAATTTTGCGTTCGCCCCCTTGGTCTATGCCTCGAGGTAACCGCAACGAGCAACGATGCATGCACATTAACTGTATACATGAACTGAAGCAACACTACTGCTGCCAGTAGCTTAAATGAGGGGAGGAAGGGGTCTTCTGCAAAAAAAAAATTAATTTGTCATAGAAAGCCAGACGCCCACTCTTATGCGGACAAAGCGTTGGGGGGGGGGGGGGGGGGGGGGTCTCGGAGTTCTTAACTCCAAATTCATAAACATTGTCCTTGTCCGATTACAGAACTCTTCCAAACTATGGGTGGATCTTCTTAAGCCAAGTACGTCCTAACTCCTTCGAATCCACATTTTGGAATGGGCTCAAACTGAGGACGGGTTTTTGGAGTTAGATCACTCTCGCAAGATGTCAACCCTTTCTCCTGCCCATCGTAGCACGTGTGTCGCCCAGGCCATAAGGGGCGCCCTGGAAGACTAGAGCGTAGCCCGATGAATCTCCAGGGTAGTTCCTTTAGTTTGAGTAGGGGTACTCTTTGCAAGTCATGTCACTATAATCTTGCACTATTTATCCTTTAAGACAACTAGGGTCCGATGGCCGCCAGTTCTGAACCACCCGCGGCCGCGTCACCTTGGTCTTCCTTCTATGTATAGCTTGTCATTCCTCCATGTGGCTCACCATGGACCTCATTATCCCATAGGCTTCTGCAATTTGCTTTCCTTCTCTTCTGTCATTCCTCACCATCCACAAGGCGTACAATCCCCAAATTGGTGTCATTTTGCACGCTTCCTCAAATTGGTGTGCTTTCGCACGCAATGACCGATTGGCATGCTACTTGGTACGAATCTGTTTCTTCCGGTTTATATTATGTTTTCCTAGTTCGTTCATTTTCGTTTCTGGTTTTTGTTCATTGTTTCTCACGTAGCATTTCAATAGCTTTTTTCCTAGTTCCCTGTTTCTCAGGCAACAATTTCAAGCGCGAGAAACACCTTCCATTGGGACAACAAACAGTTTTGAGAAAGATTGAAGAAAGTGTGAAAGTATTAAGTCAATAGAGAATCGTTCATGTTCCTGTTTCCAAGTCAACAAAACAGTTTTAAAGATCAAAAAATATTTACAATTTCAAAAAAACGAGTCAAATTGTGTTCTAAAAATTTCATAAAAAATCCAGGATTCAATTTTTTTCTAAAATTCTAAAGTTCTTCTTGGATTCAAAATGTTCTTGGAATTCAAAAATATGTTCCAGGTACTCAAAAATATGTTCTAGCATTCCAATTTTGTTCTAAAATTTTAAAAATGTTCTCGGATTAATGTTCTTGCAATTCCAAAATATGTTCATTGCACTCAAAAATATGTTCTAGCATTCAAAAGTTTCTCTAAAATTCCAAAAATGTTCTTGGAATTCAAATAAAATTTCAAGGCGTTCAAAATGTATTCAAGTATTCCAAATTTTTTTCTAAACTTCAAAAATTGTTCTTATAATTCAAAATATGATCAATTCCTTCAATATATGTTCAAGGCATTCAAAATATCTTTTACAATTAAAATTTTGTTCTACTTTTGAAAATATGTTATTGGATTCTAGAAATGTTCTAGTTATTCAATGTTCGAAAATATGTGCGAGGCATCCAAAAATATGTTCTAGAATTCAAATTTTGTTCTAAAATTCAGAAAACATTTTTGGAATTCTCAAAATTTTCTTCCAATTCAAAATATGTGCAAGCCATTCATAGTATGCTCTACTATTCAAATTTGGTTCTAGAATACAAAAATTGTTTGTGGATACTAAAATTGTTCAAAGCATTCGAAATATGTTCTAGGATTCAAAATTTGTTCAAAATAAAGAAGTGTGTTCTATAAATCAAATTCTAAAATTTAAATAAGTTTTGGGTTTAAATATGTAGTCGGGTTTCATTTTTGTTCTAAATCAAAAAATGTTCTGAAATTAAAAAAAAATTCAAGGCAATCAGAATAACTTTCTAGGATGCAAATAATGTTGTTCAATATTATAAAATCTTCAAAATATCCTATATATTTCAATTTTTGTTCTAAAATTCAAAAAATGCTTTTTGAATTCAAAATATGTTCAAGGAATTAAAACATTTGTTCGAGGATCCCAGTTTTTCTATAATAAAAAAAATGTTCCTGAGAATGTTCAAGGCATTCAAAATATGTTTCTAGGATTCAAATAACGTTCTTGAAATTCAAAAAAAATATATTCAAAGAATTCAAAATATTCTCTACAATTCAAATTGTGTTCTAATATTCAAAACATGTTTTTCGAATTCAAAAAATGTTCTAGGATTGCAATTTTGTTCTAAAATAAAAAACAATGTTCTTGAAAATCAGAAAATAAGTTCTTCGATTCAAACAATGTTCAAGGTGTTTAAAATATGTTTTTGGATTCAAATTAGATTAAAAAATAAATTTGAAATTCCACTCAATTATTTTGTTGGATTGCACAATGTTCTAGGATTGAAAATTTGTTCCATAATTCAAAAGAAGTAGAGAAGTCGTGTATACCACAATGTTCCTAAGGCGCTGCTTGAAATAATGTTAGTACTTAGGTTCCATATTCATTCCGTTAGTGCTCATCTTATATGAAAATTCTTATCCTATTGTTGAAAGATAGTTAGGCATGAACAATTTTCAATATAGATGAAGAAAGATAAAAATTTATAAACTCGAAGAAAAAACACAGGAACTTTAATAATATATTGTTCAGAAGAAAATGTCTATTTTGTGAAGCAATATTGTAGTGCAGGGTAGACAGGAAAACAACGAGAAAACAAACATAGAGCCGGATTAGGGGCATGAGCGAGCAACAACTCTCATATTTGGTGAGGTTCCTAGTTTTTGGCTTGGCGATTTACTATTGTGATGAATAGAAGCCCTTGTTATGCATTGTCCAGCACCATGATGCAGTGCAGCAGCGCGTCTTGATCCCATTCAACAAGAGGGTATTGGTACCCATTATCAGCAAAGACAACCAAGTAAGCTTCTATGAAACTTTGGTACAACTGCCTTGTCTCCTCGGGAGATCGAGCGTTGGTGCTGCATTCACTGAGTTCGATCAGGATGGGTCCAAATCCATCAGTATTATCTTCATATAGGCAACAGAGAGCATTCCTTGCCAACACCACACACTGAAAAAGGGAAAATCACAATCTGCATGGCATAAAAATTAAATGTGTACAAAGCGAGAGCCATTGCAATTTGCATGTTAACTAGATTTCTCACATCCAATTCCAAAACCAGCAGCATCGCTTGCATCTCAGCAACAAAAAGATATAACTGTATAAGCGCCTATAGAAACAGCACGTCAACTAAATATTAGACACATCCACAACAGTCAATGATGGACCGACCAACCCATCAATCTCTGACAAAATAATGAACCTTTTAGATTGTGTATCCCCCACAAAATTGTCCCAAAGATGAAGATACATACAGCCTGGTCATTTCTTTTAGCAGCATACAACCTGATCATTAATGCACGAGGCAATGGAACATAGATTAAAAAAAGCCTTAACAAGTAACTCTCATGTTTGGTGAGGAGAAGGAGCATTTTATCAAGATAACGTGAACTTAAAAAGTAGCAACAATGAAATGTGATCAACAGTGACCTGTACGTAAATTTGAACAGAAGTGCAGAACGAGTGCATGAAAAAAAACACCTAGATAAAGCTATACACCTAGTTCAAGACAAACAAAACATTAAACACCACAACTTAATAATAGTTATGCCCCTTGCTACTCTAACTTATGCCCAAAACGGAATGAAAAGCACACCTAAAATAGTTGAAGTAGAATCACTATAAGTTTCAGCACCACAATATCACTATATGAAAACACAAGAACTGACAATTCCACTATATGAAAGCACCATACCTAAAACAGTTGAACTACAAGCACTATATGTTTCAGCACCAAATTCCAATACCTGTACACGCAAGAGACCTACAAAACTGAAGCACACGACAATATATGTACCAGTATGACAAAGTATCATTTGTGTGCAGTTTGCAAACAATAAGTAGTATTCTTTGAACGTTAAACATTCAAATAATTTTGAATATATGATTTATGTCAATTTGATGTTGAGATTTACATATTTACATCGGAGCAAAACATCCATGAGGGTGATTCAACTCCCTAATAAGTTTCATTGGAAAGAAATATGAGTGCACAGATCCATAATATGTACTGCTAAAAATCAGACAAGTAACTTCAGCTAGGTACTAGCTGTCACTATGACACAGTTCAACAAGAACATAGATGCTTAATTCGTAGCTAACACTGTATTACTTTCCCCCAAAAGCAAAACAAAATTGATTAAATACCGAACAACCCACAGTATAAACAATTTGCAAACCCAAAACATGATTTGAAGATAATGAAAGAGTGCTGCAACATTCAAAATCAACATCTCATCTATTAGATCTGAATCGTACATGCACATATGATGAAAAACATAATAGGACCGATAGATAGCATTGGGACGGATCCCAAAAAATGACGAGAATAAGCATCACATTAGATTGGCACCAACAGATCTGACAAACCAATAGCGACTATCACAAATCATCAGCAATATCAGTCGTGATCAATGTTGAGGATATCGCTTATCGTTAGCGTCTCGGTCAGCTCGGGATTAGAGATTAATCAAAAATCATCCGATTAATCAATTTTATCGGTCGACTATTAATTTGCCATTTTTCGAAAATCCCAGGTTCCCAACACTAAAATATGATATATATTCAACACCAAAAATATATTGGATAGAAGTGTTACCTTGATTCCTAGCCTTTGAATCCTCATATAATGACAAACAAAATATGACAATAGTACATAATGCATAACAAGGTCCACAAAACACAAATAAATATAGTTTTTGCAAACATAGTGCTAGGAATATGCCCGATTTATCGGTAGATTTCCGATAAATTGCTTGTCAGAGCGATAAATCGGGCCAAATGATAAACGGTGAAGATAAGGCATAATCTTATCGGTCACCCCCCCCCTCGAGTAGCAATAAATTGGACGATAAATCGCTAAATCAGACAATTTTTTGAACAGTGGTCGTGATTAACATACCCCACGTGATCTGCAATTAAACAGGGATGAATAACCTATGATTTTCCTTAAGAGAGGAAACAAAGGACCACTGGGGAGAAAAGAATTGCCACTCCTTTTGAAACCCTCAAAGTGCTAGTTATCGAACAGAGGGGGGTGAATGAGCTATTTTTATGGAATTCTTTGAAACAAGCAATGTCTTTGAAGATGAGGAGCAAAACAGAAGTGAAACTACTCTAAGCATGCTATCAATGAGAAGCTAAAGACATTAGCACTAGAGATAGCAGGCAAACTAAGTGGTAGTAAATATAAAACAGATGAACATACAAGCAAACAGCCTTAAGAACTACTAACTAGAAGACAGAAAAGTGTATCATGAGGAATGTCTTCACACACATATGAGCAAGCAAGGGCTTCGCAATACATGTACGAAAAGTAAAGTAGTGAAGAGATAGAACCAGTTGTTCGGTGAAGACAAATGATTTGTTTGACTAGTTCCAGTTGCTGTGACAACTGTACGTCTGGTCCGAGAGGCTAAGATTTAACTCAGAAGACTGGGTCTTCACCTTATTCTCCCTTAGCTAAGATCACTTAGACCTCGCCCAGTCACTCAGGTAAGTATTCAAGGTAGACTTTCGAAACCTTCACAAACTCGTTCACCGGCACTCCACAATGACTCTTCGATGCTCAGAACATGATGCCTAACCGTATGGAAGATCATAGCCTTCAAGTGTACCAAATCTTCGGTTCACTCAGAACAGAATATCATCACTGATAATCAATCACTTTGGGCTCTGGGTGATTGGGTTTTTCCTCGCAGGAGATCTCTCTCAAAAGTAGGTTGGTTTCTCTAAAACGACATAAGCCGTGTAATAACTCAGAGCAACCACCAATTTATGGTGGAGGGGCGGCTACTTATAGCATGGGGGCAACCTGACATGATATGACCTAAATGACCCTAAGTCAATGGCCAACCGACACGTGTGATGCGTGCAAGCCAAACAGGGTTATGTAGCACTTTCGTGGAAGTATCCCAATTAGTTATCGTCCCAACGAAGAGCAGAGGAGAGTATTTATATTGGCACTTCTGTCACACACAAGGTGTCACAGTTCTTGTGTGAAGTAACTGCTTGAGCTTCTGTAAATATTGTAACTGTTCTAGTGGACGAATAAACCAGAATGACAAGGGTAAAAGGTTTATAATAAAGACGGTAAAAACTCTTAAAAGTAAATAACATGAATAAAAGTAAAAGTAGAGTCGTGTTTCCTACAATGGAGAGATTAGGCGTGGAGAGAATTCAGTTCATGGTAAGAGTATATCAAGTGTGCCAGTGCGACGGTAATACCAGTTACCTTGTATCATACTCATAGTAGTTGATATGTGTGTCCTGTAGGCGGATCACCCTAAAGTTATGAAACTCCTCCTCGAGGGATTATATCTCATTCTACGGTCTTGTTTTGCCGTTGCCATAGAGTGGTCGTCTCCACAATTAAGGTCCTTGGACCCACTACTAGGAGAAAGGCTACTAGTAGCGCTTGAAATACATATAGTAGTAGCGCTGGGTCGAGCGCTACTGCTAACGCGCTACAGCTAAGTTGTAGCAGTAGCGCTGCCCTAACCAGCGCTACTGGTAAGTATGGTTAGCAGTAGCGCTGCCCTGACCAGCGCTACTGATAACTATCTGTAGCACATGAACAAAGAAAGCGCTGCTGCTAGATGCTTTCCAGCGCTACTACTAGTATTCCTGCTTTCATAGATTTATACCCCCTCTACGTATTTGTGATGTATTTGTATAGGCTCTATACAGTAGTTTCATCAGATCATACTAAACATACACTATTCTCATCATATCATACACATACAGTAGTCTCGTCATACCATCATCATCATCATTCAACACAAATATCATCACATCTTGAAAATAGCGATACACAAGTCATGTCATGTCTCGAATAAGTGCAACTTCATGGTCATGGCACACACACAAGTTTCATCATCTCTATCTAAACCATGATGTAGAAGAGAAGAGCGATCAGCATGAGCAAGACCGCGACTATGTAGTACTTGAGGCACCGGCGGTTCCGCCACCGCTCTTGCTGGAGCGTCCACCTCAAGTAACTACTTTCCGCTTCGGCTCTGCTGTCGAACCCTCTGTGGCTAGCACCCGGGTACTTGTCCACCTGGGCCTGAGCGTCTGGCCAGTGGTCGTAGACTCCTGGAACCCTCCCAACGAACACGGTGTAGCAGTCCTTCGCCATCTCCGATCTATGTACCTGCATCATCAGTTGATGAATTGAATGATAATATGCAACATAATGTACTTAAGAAAACAAAGAGGCATAATTAGCAAAATACAAGCAACATATAGTAAACATAAATGACGAAGTTCCTCATACCCAAACTAAATTAACTAGAGCGATCTACGCTAGTTCAGGACCACGCGGTTTAATTACATCACATAGTTTCGCTGTGCATAAATTCAAAGTTTTGAGATAGAAAGATAGTAGTGACACATTGTCATTGACAATCAGTCCTCCATGTCGGCGGTCGAATCTTCATAGTCAGGGAGGAAGCACCCGAGCTTCTTGAAAGGCTTCAGGTCCAGACGCTGAGCTTGTAGCAGTGCTCGGACATCATCCCGTGTGATTGGCCCATGGTAGAACATCCCTGTTGGTTCGAGGACCTGCTTCATGATCACTTGGGCAAGTTCACACTGTACGTGATAAAACTCAGCTCGGATTCAATGATCTGGTGTCTTTCCTATGCTTGAGGCCCAGTTGACAATCTCGGCATCGTTGGTAGTAGCTGACATGCGAAGGCGTTGATTATCCCTTCTGTACTCGAGCAGGTGATGCATGAGGTAGAATCCATCAGCCTTACTGGTGTGCGGTTGCTGGATGCAGCAGAAGTCGGTCTTATGGCTGAAAACCAGCCCATTCTTCCTGTACTTTTTCACCTTGATATATCCACCAGACAGGCTGAAGGTTAACAGGGCACTATCGAGAACACTCTTTATGTGCGTGTAATCCTTTTTCTTGATGGTCTTCGATGAGTCCAAGTACATAGCATGGGAGTATTCTGGGTACAGAACAATGAGGACGGCGCCCCCCCGCTGCGCAAATTAAGTACACCTCAAATTAGCCTCCATACTTGCAAAGGAATGATTAACACTTACGAAAGGATATGCGCGGATGTCTTACGTGGGATGATAAGGCAGGAGAATCGCTTCCTTGTCCTTATTAGCAATCATGAAGTCGCCGATGTACTTGCTCGCATAGTCACGGTGCTCCTTGCAGACTGCCAAGAAGCTCTCGTGCATATAGTACGGGTCCGCGACGCAGACATATTTTATGTTATCAATCCAAATGAAGTAGTTGAGATACAACGCTTACATGCGGATGAACTGGAAATCCAGCTTGGTCATGTGGAACATGTCATAGATGTAGTCAAATCGCAGGATGAACTGATTCGCGGGCCAGATCTGGACGTACAACTTCCCACCCAGCACCTGAGCCGCGTAAAGCGGGTATCCTAGTTTTTCCGCGATGAGGCTTATCTCTCTGGCCAGCATATCTTCATGGAGTCTCCTTAGATCATTGTTCAGTATGTGCTCTAGCGCTTTGGCAGGTAGGATCGGGTCGCCGGCGACATGGAAATGCTTCGCACCTTCGACAGGTATTCTGTCTACCACCCGGGGCTTCAGAGGCGGCTGGCTGCTTGAAGCAGCTCTGGCGCCTTTAGGGCCTTTCCTGTCCGGTCTCCTCCTTTGCTTCTTGGCGGGTGGTGGTAGTGAGCCCACCATACCTTCCCTAACTACCACCCCCAGTGTCGTCGGGCTAATCAGTGGACGGCCCTCGGGTTGTTGCTGGGTAGAGGCGGCATCTGGAGGCGTCTCCTGCGAGGATCACTTGAAGAAAGACTTTTTGCATTCCGCCTTAGGACGTTCCGGCTCCGACAAATTAGGCAGCATGAAGTCATCATCTCCATGCTCATAGCCCGAGTCTTCGTCGTCCTGAGCCATCAATCCTCCATCATCATAGGCGGTATTGAAATACTTGTCTGGGTCATCAACATCCTCCTCCATGTCATCATCAGCATTTGCTTCTTCGACAACGGGGGCGACGTCATCGGGCACTAATGGAGGCTCTCCCTCGCGTCGTCCGCTATCACCCGCCATGATAGGTGCAGGTAATTTGGTAGGTGGGGTGGTGTTCATACCTTCTTGAGAAGCTGTCGTTGGTGTGATACTGGGCGCCTCGACACGAAGAAGAGTCTTCGGCCAAGGCAAGAACCAGCTCTTACATGCGCCAATCCACTTAGGGGTCTCCTCGTCATCGACTGGTACCAGAGGAGGCAAATCCTCGAAGCCCACTAAGACACTGGCCACGTTAACCTTGAAGACGCCATCGGGCATCTCTCGGTTGTGGAACATGCGGTCCTTCGGCTTCACGATCATTGCCTTTCCCACGACCACCTTCTGGCCCTTGATGTCATAGAGTAGGGTGCACGGGGTATTGTCGGCCTACAAAGAAGACATGTCTGCGACGTCAAACATCCGAAAGGCAACTGAAACAGAAGACTATAGACATGTTGGTGAAAAGGGTATGACGCATAATTACCGTGAGGGCGTCGAGCCCAGCCATAGACGAAGGCCCGCCGAGCATGCCAGAGATGGAGGTCGGGCTGCTATGAACAGGAGCGGGACCTTTTGCGGTTGCTTGAGCAGGTGCTGGTGCTGTGATGTTCACCGAATTGCTCCCGACAAAGCTGGGAAGGGAAAAGTCCTCTGGCCCTTTACTTGGATTGCTCTTCGACCTATCGAAAATTGCTGGAATCAAGCTGGCCACTGCATCACTGACCGCTGCATTGACTACCCCGAGCAACTCTTCTTTGGTCTCAGCTTTGGTCTTATTGACCGCAATCACGACCTTCTCGTCGATGGTCTGCTGAGTGACGCCCAACCGTCTCTTCCTTCTTTCCTCTGGCTCCTCGCGGTAGCATGTTTTCCATGAGGCGCCATCTCCGACGCCGTGCACATGTCCATAGGACGGCGGTTTGTCCTCCAGGACCTTTTTCAGTATGTTCAGGGCCCGGTATAATGGGGTGTCCCACTTGGGCCTCACCGACGACTGTGACGACTTGTCGCTTTCGGCTGCCTTTTGGTGCTGCTCTTTCTGCAAAAGGAACATGGATGGTTTACTAATAATGTGACAAAACTTGTAGTCGAATTGATTGGAAGCTAATATGATAATGTGGTAATATAACAATTACCAGAAGTCTCATGAACTCCCTTGTGTTCGGGTCCGTGTAAAAGATATTTTTGACGCGGTCCCACTTGTACCGGCCCCTGATCCAGTCACGCTCCAGTGGGTCGGTGAACTCCGCCAAGGGGTCTGGGATTCTGTGACTTTCACGTTCGGCGTCCTCCTTGGCCCATACGTGCCTCTTCCCCTCGTAACCACGGCTTCCAAGGCGGTGGGGAGGCTTGCTCCTGGCCTGGAGCGCCTTCATTTTCTCCGACCTTGCCTTGACTTCTTCTTTAGCGCAAGTCTCCTTGAAATTTTCAAAGTCCTCTTCCTTTAGTGACGGATTGTTAGCATGAATCTTGGACCATGGTTCATTCTTCGCAATCGCTTTTTTCACCCGAACTTTCCAGGCGAACAAGTCGTTGGTGAACATCACCATCGCCTTGCTGTTTATCTTTGTCATGGCGTCGTCGTCCCACAGATGTTTGCTTTCATCCCGGCCTGGGAATAGGAACCTATTATGCAACTTCTTTAGGAGCATGTGCTTCATATGTGGTATCTTCTTCAACTTCTCGTCGTTGATGTTGGCGGTTTCCCTGAGGATGCATCCTAGTTGATTGTCCCAGCACAAGCGCGCTTCCTCCGGTGCCGTTGGCTCTAATTTCTTGGGGTGCATCTCCGTGACCATAATTTGTCCGATGCTGAGCTCGTTTGGTCTTCGTGTCCGCTTCTGCTTCGGTGCTTTATAGGCTTCGACAGCATCGTTGCCGATCTCGGGGGTGGTGTTTGTGCCAGTGCCAGTGTCGACATCGGTGTCGGGGTTGGTGCCACTGCCGCCACCATGCACCCCCGTCTGGTGTTAGTCCAGGTAATCAAAATAGTGATTTGCTGCCTCGATGGGGTCTTCTTCGAGGCGAGCAGAACCCCCGGCTTCGGCGGGGCTAGACATGTTTCCTATTGAACAGTTGTAAATAAAAGATATAATGAAGAGAAAAAAGCGGCCTATGTTTGGTCGGAATGTTGATTCATTCCCCCCGGCAAATCCCGGGCACTCCATATGTCCTAGTTTCTAGCACAAGTCATGCCGAAAATCACGGAAATTTTCGGCATGACCTTTGCTAAAAAGTGGACACATGGAGCGCCTGAAATTTGCCGAAACGGAAATGAATCAACATTCTGGCAAAACATAGGCCACTCGGATATTCTTCGACATTCAACCAACATTGCAAAATCATATAACATCAATTTGCAACCAACAGGAGCACATATATAACATCAATTGGCAACCAACATTCAACCAACAGGAGCACATATACAAAGCAAGTACACATAGTGAAATGACCTCACTAAACAATATACAAAGCAAGATATGAACCCTAGATTTTTTTCCTAATTGACTAGAGAGAGGGGGAGATGGGGGGGAGGGGGGTACCTGAAGGGCAGCGATGCAGAGAGAGGGTGAGGTCGACGGCGGCGGCACGGACGAGGAGGCCGGAGCGGCGGCGGCGCGGACGAGGAGGACGGAGCGGCATCGGCGCAGACGAGGAGGAGTTCGGAGCGGCGGGCAGGGGCGACGACGGCGGGCAGGGGCCAAGGGGCGACGACGGTGGGCAGGGGCGACGGTGGCACGCGACAGCAGATAGGAGGGGGAGAGGTGGGAGAGTGGGGGGGGGGGGGGGGGGGAATGGGACTTGGCAAAATTTGAGCCCGCGCGGTGGGTTAGCTCAAAATAGTAGCAGCGTTGGGTTAGGATCCAGCGCTATAGCTAAATTAGCTATAGCGCTGGGTGTTAATCCAGCGCTACTGCTAACTGTTTTAGTTTTTAGTTTTTTTAATTCTAAATTACACATAGTAGTAGCGCTGGGTTAGGATCCAGCGCTATAACTACATTAGCTATAGCGCTGGTTCATAATCCAGCGCTACTGATATGTTTTCTTTTCTTTTTATTATTTTCCTTTTCTAGTTTTTAGTTTTCTTTTATTTTTATTATTTTCCTTTTCTTTTCTGTTTACTTTACTTTTTCTTTTGTATTGCTTTCTCCCTTTTGTTTTTGTTTTTTTTGTTTTTCTCCCGACGACGGCGTCTCCCTCCCACACTGCGCGAATATCACCGGAACCATGCATGTGGTGGTAACATATCAGTTGACCGATAACGGTTACTTAAGTGCGTACACAAAATAGATACATACATATAAATGATGGTTTCTCAGCTGCGTCGACGGCGTTTCACATTGAGCTTCTTCCCTTTCTTGTTCGTTGCCGAATAATTGAGCCCCTCCTTGTGACTTTTCCGGAACCATGGAGTATGATCTTTCTTAGGTAATGTAGTATTGATTCTTCTTTTCACGTATGCTTCATCGTCATCGTCATCTTCCCTCATCGGGTTGCTGTATTGGTCGTAGTCTTACTCATTGGCAACTCCATCCATTCCGACGATGCTCCTTTTGCCTCTCCTCACGACAACACGGCTGGGATTGGTCAGGTCGGTTATGAAGAAGCATTGTGTCACGTGCTTAGCGTGTACCTATGGCTCATTTTTTGCGATGATGTTAACGTTCATGGTAGTGCTCTTCGCGTCGGGTATAGATTTGGTAGTGAAATACTTGTTTTCTCTTACGACGTCCTTAGCCCATCTGACACGGAACATCATCGCATCGTGCATTCCAGCATAGTCAAGCTCCCAGATCTCTTCGAACCTTCCATATAATCTTTCAGTTATGCCGTTGGCGTCGGTCACGCATTCAATTGTCACCCCGGAGTTCTGGTAATCACTGTCCATGTCTTTGGCCTCCGTGTAGAACGTGTACCCGTTGATATCGTATGATTGATAGGTCGCGAGTTTGGGCACGGGGCCATGTGCTAAGGCGTGTATGAGCAATCCGTCCGAACTGCCCTCTTCCGGGGAATTTTCAAGAACTTGCTCTTTGAACCAACACAAGAAAGTGGCGTTGTGCTCTACAGTAACTTTATCGTCCGTCTTGAGCATCCCCTTATCACGGTACTTCTTTGCGATGGTTTCTTTGTGCCGTGCCACCGTCGGTCCGAGTAGTCCACGTGCAATTCCCTCCGACTGTTGTTGTGACCTTCTCCTTCGAGCCTCCCATCGTGCTTCTTGATGGGCAAACCAACAACAGGGTCTTCGACGCCTATATAATTCTTGCAAAAGGAGATGCACTCATGCATCAGATACCCCTGGACGATGCTCCCATTGGGACGGGACATGTTACGAATGAATCCTTTGATGACCCCATTCATCCTCTCGAATGGCATCATGCTGTGAAGGAATGTCGGCCCGAGGTCGATGATGTCGTCCATGATGTGGACACACAGATGCACCATGACGTCAAAGAACGCGGGCGGGAAGTACATCTCAAGCTCACATAGTATGACAACGATCTCTTCCTGTAGCCTTCAGAGCTGCTTCACACTTATGGACTTTCGAGAGATAACGTCGAAGAAGTTGCAGAGACCAGTAAGCGTGTCATGGACGTGCTTGTCCATTATCCCTCTAATGGCAACCGGGAGTATCTGCATCATCATCATGTGATAGTCATGATACTTCATCCCGCTGAACCTTTTCTTCTTGGTGTCTAGACATCTGCTTATCTTCCCACAGTAACCGGAACTGACTTTGATTCCCATAAGGCACTTGATGAATTGATCGATCTCCTTCGCACTTAAGGTGAAGCAAGAAGGGGGGCAATAATTCTCCTCCTTCTTGTTGACTTTTCTGCCCCTTTCCCCCTCCTTCGTCTCCCTCTCCGTCTCCTCCGTCGACTTTTTACGGTGGAGATCTTTCCTGATCTTCAAATCTTCCAAGTCTTTCCTTGCCTTCGGCCCATCCTTGGTCTTCTTCGGCATGTTCATCAGTGTGCCAAGCAAGCTCTCGAGAGCATTCTTCATGATATGCATTTGATCAAGGCAATGAGGCGTGTCGTGATTGGGCCAGTACTCCAAGTCCCAGAAAACAGACCTCATTTTCCATACCTTCAACAGCGGCTCCGGCGCCTTTTTCATCTTTCCCGGCGCGGGGCACTGTTCCCAGTTTTTCAACAGCTCGTTGATTTCGGCGCCGCTCCTCTTACGTGGAGGGCCTCGATGCTCAGCCAACCCATTGAATAGATCTCCACACTTTCTCCACAGGTCATCCTTCTCGAGCCATCTACGATGCCCCATGTACACGATTTTCCCGGACCCGCCATCTTTCATTGACGTAAGCTGCTGAGACGTTGTATCATCCATGCACCTCGTGCATCCGCAGTATCCGTGGCACACCTGGCCTGAGGTGTACCCGTAACCGAGATAGTCGTGCACCGTCGTCATCAGCGCGGCTCTCATATGCAAATACTCTCCTTTGCTGGCGTCCCATGTCCATGCCGATGTTTTCCATAACGTGTCTAGCTCCTCTTTCAGAAGCCCCATATACAGGTTAATATTATTTCTCGGTTGTTTTGGCCCTTGAATCAGCATGCTCATGTGTATGTACTTTGTCTTCATGCACTTCCATGGGGGGGGGGGGGGAGGTTGTACATCCATACAAAGACGGGCCATGTGCTGTGGTTGGTGTTCTGGTTTCCAAACGGATTCATGCCATCGGTACTCACACCAAGCACGATGTTCCTTGGATCTTCTGCAGCAAATCCATATACGGCGTTAAATGCTCTCCACTGGCTACCATCTACGAGGTGTCTCAGCTTCGGATCATCTCCATTGTCGGGCTTCTTCCTCTCTGCGTGCCAGCGCATGAGCTTTGCTTCCTTAGGATCTACGAAATACCGCTGCAGACGGGGAGTGATCGGAAAGTACCATACAACTTTCTGAGGAGCTTTCTTTCCTGCCTTCTTGTATCGAGAAGCATTGCACACTGGAGACCTGGTTTTTTCCGCGTGCCCCCCCGATAAATGATGCAATCATTTATGCATGTGTGGTACCTAATGTGCGGCAAATCAAAAGGGCAAACGATTTTCTTGGCCTCCTCGACACTAGTAGGACACAGGTTTCCCGCCGGAAGAACTTTATTATGTAGATACTTCAAATGCTCATCGAGGCTTTTGTCTGTCCATTTGTTTTTGGCCTTCGTCTTTAGAAGTTCGAGCGTGAAACTCAAGCGGGTCACCTCGGGATCGCAACCGCCATACAATGGAGTCTTCGAGTCTACTTCAAGTTGCACCAGCTTGGCCTCCTATCTAGAAGCAGCTCTCTTGCTAGTTGTACTCTTGCGAAGGAGGTCTCGAACATGAGGGTCCTGCATGACTGCACTTAGTAGCGTCGAAGACTGTGGCGTGACCGCCGCCTCTTCTCTGCCATGTCCGGACTCTTCTTCGCCGTGTCCGGAATCTTCTCCGCCGCCGTCATTTCCGGACTCTTCCCCGCCGGCATGTCCGGCGCCATCGTCTTCGTGTCGATCGGTCATCTCTTCGTCTAGCCCCATGTCGTTATTCCCTGCCATGTGGACGTCCTCATCATCATCATCATCTTCTTCACTTATCCACCGAGTATAGCCATCCATGAAACCATTCATCAGCAGGTGCACCTTCAAACTGCCATGATCAAAAGGGTCCAAAAGGACCCCTTCTTTGCATCTTGTACACGGACATCTAATCCTAGTCCGATTATTTGCATACATGTCCATCACCGCGGATTGCATGTATCGCTCCACGTTCCATCCACTCACCTTCATGACCGACTGCACAGTATAACAAGCAAAAGGGTTATAAACAAAATGCATGCATGCATCAAAGTCATATAAAAAATTTGGCATGACCTTGCCTAAAAATAGGACATATCAAGTTTGCTCGAAATTCACCGAAACGAAAATAAATCGACATTTCGGCAAAACATAAGCAACTCGAGGGCATGTCACTCGCACAAATCTCTCCATATCTCAAACACACATATTCCCATTCTTGAAATGAACAACTTTTTACTCACCTATATATCTCCCGAGAGAGACCGAGCACGGTTAGATGAGGCCTTTCGCTACCTATAGGGATCGAAAGTGTGGATGGCTAAATAGCTAGCAAGATCTAGTTGTTGGGGAGGAGAGATGACTCTAGCTAACTAATGGAGAGGGAGTTATGGTGGAGGGGGGCATTAATGGGGAGAGAAGAGAGGTACGTAGGAGGAAGAGAGAGATGAGAAGTCCATTTATGGAGGAGAGTTATGTTGGAGGGGGGCATTAATGGGGAGAGAAAGATAGGGTAGGAGGAAGAGAGAAGAAGGCAACAATGGTGGAGAGGGAGAGGGGAAAGGGGGGAGAAGGGCAAAGGGGGGGAGGAGGGGAGAGGGGGGGGGGTGAAAAGGTGGCACCAGCCGCAACTAGCAGTAGCGCTGTTTCACAGAAAGCGCTGTTGCTATGGTACTTAGTAGTAGCGCTTTCCAGGAAAAGCGCTACTATTAAGTGGGGCCCATTAGCAGTAGCGGTTCAATGCGCTACTGCTAAAATCTTAGTAGTAGCGTTGTATTCCGGACAGCGCTGCTACTACAGCTAGCATCGGTGGCCTCGTCTGGTCCCACTTAGTAGTAGCGCTTTTTTGTTTTCCAGCGCTACTGCTAAAGAGTTACTAGTAGCGCTGCCCTAAAATAGCGCTACTGCTAACTAGCAGCAGCGCTTGCTATTTTCCAGCACTACTACTGATGTCCTACCTATAAGCATTTCCCTAGTAGTGACCGGAACCAAGCATTAAGTTTTGTGGATCACCGTTATCTCATATTGTCTTCGGTCCTCATAGATATCTCCACCTGTCATGCCGAAGGTCATAGATTCCCTAAACAATATGTGTTACCTGTGTAGGTCTTGAGAGATCGTGTTGCCTGGGCCCTTAAATTGGATGACGCGCATATGGTTCACCACAATATAACAACATACTAGACAAATCATAGTACTACAAATACGAATGACGACATATATAGATTAGGCACGAATGAATCTTATCACTCACCTGCATCTCCCATGCCTATTGGGGATTACTCACACATCATAAGAGAGGAACTAATCACAATAGAGATTAAACCCATGAAAACCATATCGATAGTACCGTGAAGATCCATAATAAGATGAAATGGATAATTCAAATGGTCTTGATCTCCAGATGATATTGAATAGAGTTACAAATGTTCTCACAACTTGGAATTCCTCTTACAATAGTGAAGGATGAGATGATGATGGAGATGAAAGGACCAAAACTAAGAAGATCTCCAAAGGTTCTTTGGATCTCCTCTTCTTCCGTTCTGGCTGTGGTGGTGGCGGCTAGGGTTCTCTTCTCCCTTGGGTCCATTCACAAAAGTGTCTTGTATAGACGAGGTGGAGTTGTTGGCACCTCATACGACCGCTTATACAAGCGCTTGCGGTCATATGGAAGGCCGTGTTTTGCTTGGGTGCACCTAGTGGCTTGGCTCTCTACATGGAAGTTGCTCCATTTGACTTGATTTGTAGTAATTCTCCTTGGTTTTCTTCCATATATGATATTTCCTACCAAACAATGGAGAAATGGATTTTCTTCTCTTTTGAAGGATTAGCATTAGAAATAATTGAGAAGTAACAAAGTTTCGGTGAAAACCAAATAAGAATTACTCGAAAAACAACACAAATTCTTGAGCCATCAACATGTACAAACGGTCGGATTTCAAACACATGCGGCAAGCTTACTTGGGCTACAGGCAAGGCTGACTCAACCAGCTATGGAAGAGATTTTCTCTCAAAGTCTTCATTAGAAGACACAGGATTTTAGGTTAAGCACCACATTAGTTTCTGACTTCATATCACCTCGACTCCACATAACAGAGCGGTGGTTCCTATGACTTAAGAAAGAAGAAAATGAAACTACCAAAAGACAAAGTCTTTGCATCCCATTGTCTTCACGTGAAAGTCTTCGCGTACCACCATTGTCCTCAAAGTCTTCAGACATATTTAGGGGTCGACTTCTATCTATGGTATCTTGTGTAATCTCACAAACACATTAGTCCCTTAATCAGGTTCATCGTTAATACTCCAAAACCAACAAGGGGTGGCAAAAGTTGCACTTACAAACCGTAGCATCACCGGGGATATGCGCCACTGAAGGAGGGGCCTAGTGAACATCATAACATGAAATAGGGGCGAGAAGAGCAAGATGAAAACCCTAGATTATGGATGAAGAAGAGCCATCCACCTGTGATGTAGGGTGGAACACTAATGGTGTTGATCTTTCACGATTTGGAGGGGAAATGGGGAAGAACACGAAGAATACAAGAGGGAAATCACTCAAATAGACAAGACACAATCACACATGTGCTAAATCCACATACACACAGAGAGATACATGATCCAAGGTCGACAAGGGAGGATACAAACGGTAGCTAGTTCATCCCAATCCATGAGGAGAGAGGTCTTGAATCCTAGGATGATCTTCCCATGAAGGGGTCTTGAATCCACTTGGGGGATCTTCTCACATGGAGGCCTTGATCTCCATGGGAGTAGGGGTAAGTAGATGAGCAAATCTCTATCTAATTTAGCTAATACTTTGCTAACCCTAGATGAAGAGGGGAGAGGTCTATATATAGTGCTAGTACAAGTTGGGGCGAGTTGGAGGGGTACATGAGCCTTTGCTACTTGTGAGATGCATTGGTATTTCCCCGAAGAGGAGAGGATGATGCAGTACAATAGAGATAAGTATTTCCCTCAGTTAAGAACCAAGGTTATCAATCCAGAAGGAGGACCATGCGAAACCTTGTGAAAAGTACCTACACACAAAAGAACAAATACTTGCACCCAACGCAATCAAGAGGGTTGTCAATCCCCTTGACGGTTATTTGCAAGGATCAAATCTGATAATGGTAGATAGATAAATAAAAACACAAAATAAAAGAACGGTAAATAAATTGCAGCAAGGTATTTTTGCATTTTAATATATGGTAAAGGTAGACCCGGGGGCCATAGTTTTGACTAGAGGCTTCTCTCTCGAAAAAAAGCATACAGTGGGTAAACAAATTATTGTTGGGCAATTGATAGAAAAGCGCATAGTTATGATGATATTCAAGGCAATGATCATGTGTATAGGCATCATGTCTGAGAAAAGTAGATCGACTCATGCCTGCATCTACTACTATTACTCCACCCATCGACCGCTATCCAGCATGCATCAAGAGTATTAAGTTCATAAGAAACGGAGTAACGCCTTAAGCAAGATGACATGATATCACTCGTGCAGCGCCCTACTGTACAAACGGTTTTTACCCCCTTTCCACGATGACATTTTAAAATGTCGCCTTGTCAGTGTGTGCGATAGGGGGTCCTTCCAACACGGTACATAAACCGTCGGGGATAGGCCCTCTGGTCACACATGCGGGGCAAAAAGAGCTTGTGTGCGATTGGGTGAGCAATCACAGACAATTATACATGCCCAATCATTTACATTCGTAAGTACATCCAACACAGTTAATCCAAGCCATACGTTTCCGTTCGTATGTACATCCCACACAGTCAATCCAAGTAATACATTTCTGTTCGTATGTACATCCCACACAGTCAGCCCAATAAATACGTTTCCGTTCGTATGTACATCCCAGACGGTGAATCCCAGACAAACGTTTCCATTCTCACATACATCACACACAATTTTCCCCATCAAATCGTCTGTCATAGCGTTGCCATTGGAGACGATATTAACAATTTTATCATTTGTGTTATTGAATGCATCACGCACGGTGCCTAAAAGTGTGTGGCATAGGCTATCCATCACACACATTTTTTATGTTGAAAACGTTTGCGCAAGGTGGCCTAACGCAAATAGTTTTCCAGAGGAAGTCATGTGTGATTGTTCATTGATCCAACATGTTTACTTCCTAGAAACTGTGTGGGTTGTCTGAGGTCATCGCCCACGGTGTCGTGGTTTTGTCACGGTAGATGTCCTAGTGTGGGCACTTAGTCGTGAGGCAATCGCAACTAGGTGATTAGCTTGTCAGTGTTGATCAGAATCGAGAGACGCGGATTTACCCAGGTTCGGCCCCTCACGATCGAGGTAATAGTCTACTTCCTGCTTGTTTGCTTATTGCTTGGAGATCAATTACAAGGGAGCGGATTCACTTGACCTGGCTATTGATCGATTGTAACCTAGTCCTATCTGCCTCTGGGACTCGCCTTTATATACAGGTCGAGACTCAGGGCTTACAAGAGTCCGGGTCGTACTACGATCCATGACTTAGTATGTTTCTAGCTTGTCCCCTAAGTAAGGAAACTCCTGGCGACTGGGACTTCGGAAATATGAGCCACCGTCTTCGGATGCTGGGCCCTAAGCTAGCCCACTCTGTGAGCCGCCCAACTGGTCTTGCACCTGGGCGCCTCGGCCCGTCTTGAATCTTACTCCTTAGCCGCCACCTGGATGACTCGGCCCAATATGGCGGGTTATATCGTGGGGTTATATCCCCAACATTAGGCCCTAGATTGATTTGAATTCATTCATGTCAATCTCCATTATTCAACATGGCGGCTTATCTTCTCGTCTGATCCACATCTTCTTCGGGTCATGAAATGCCGGCTTATAACGCCTTCAAACTTATCAATTTTCACATCTTATCGCTGACGGTATATCTGAAAACCCTAGAAATCCATGATGACATCATAACGAATCTTTATGCATATCCATTTATCCCGAAAATCGAGGTGTCTCAGGCTCCGAAAAGTTACTGTGCCCCCTCATTTTTCATGCCTGCCATTTACTCCTTGGCCCCTTGCCTTATAAATACACACAAAGGGCCCTCCTTTTCACTTTTACTCCGCCCCTGTCGCTTCTTCTTCCTCAAGCCGAAGCTCTCCGCCGCGCCGCCACCTCCATTCGTCTGCCACCGGCAAACTCATCTAGGACCGTAGCGCCATCGCCGAAGCTCAGCCAAATGCCTCTGCCGTCTTCTGCAACCGTCAGGTGCGCCATCCCCTTTTCCACAGATCTGTACTTTTTCCATGGTAGTTTGTCGGAGTTCACCGCTCCGTTATCACCATTGCTAGCATAGATGTAGTTTTGATGAGCTTTCTCATAGAGATATAGAGGTGTGAGCGGTGGCACCATTTCTGCATCTAGAATACCCAGATCCCCTTAGGAACCCGTAATTTAAGCAGCCACTACTCCAAGGCTTCATCGTTAGGTTTAGCAATTATTTTTCCTTTTTGAACTGCCTGTAGATCCATAATAATAGACGCTTTGATAGAAGCCTGTTGTTCCCATACTTGGCAGAAAACTTAGCAATTTCCAACTTAGCTAACTCGCCTTAATATTGTCGGCGTCTCACCATTGTAATTGTAACTCTCCAGATATTTAGAAATTGCCTCTGTTGCCAAGCCGGCTCACCTTTTGGGCGACTTGTCCACTATTTGACGATCATACCGTCTTGTCTTTAACCACAACTCATAGTGTTGTCTTATCATGTAATTGATGTAGCTAGCTATCACTTCATAAGTAACCAGCCATTTATATTTCTGTAGTCCTTAATCTCACGAAGGTGGCTCAGCATGTCAAAAACCACCATTTGCAACTGGGTGCCCTCCCAAGTTTCCGATCTCGTTCTTAAGGATTACAAAGAACAAGGCCTTCTGCCGGCTCAGGAAGAGATTGGCTGGTGAGCCGCCCAAGGAGATGGCATTCCCAAACCCGGTGAAGGAGAGGTCGTAGTCTTCATAGACCATCTCCTTAGAGGCTTCTCTCCTGCCCGGGTCAAAATTCTTCTGGGACTTCTTAAACTATTTCAACCTTCATCCTCAAGATCTTGCCCCAAATTCCATATCCAACTTGTGTCAGTTTCAAGTCTTCTGTGAGGTATATTTGCAAATGGAGCCCACCGTTCCTCTCTTCAAAGAATTTTTCTATATCAACCGCCAGACAGAGTTTGCTGACGGCCCCAGCCTAGAGCTTGGCGGGCTCTCAATTCAGAGGTGAAGAGACGGTTTATTTCCTCCAGTTACTCTGCCAAGTCATCCCAAGGGATGGATCAAGACTTAGTTCTACTACAAGAACACAGCTCCAGCCACTGAAAACCCCTTGCCGGGTTATAGACCTAACCATCTTCCTATGGACTTTGACATCCCTAGCCGGGTTATTCCAGAGGAGAATGCTCAAGCCGCCCCTGTGTATTCAAAACTTAGGGCCTTGCTAGCCAATGTCTTAACCGGGGTTGATCTAACCCGGTGTTGGGTTGCCTGGAGGATCCTACCATTGAGTCACTGCAGTGATTTGATATGCAATTATTCTGGCAGCTTAGACGACCCCCAATGATACAACAACATTGATCTGGAGGCTGATGAAATACCTAAGATTGTGAAGAAATTACTTGGAGAGTCTCAAGACGCCTGCAACAAAGTGGGGCTGAATCCTTTCTGTAGTCTTAACCCGGCTCCTCCAGTAAGTATATTCATAGTTATTTGTCTGACTTGTCAATCTTTATCTATCCAATGTTTCCATTTGCTGACCTTGTTCAATTATGCAGTCCGACTCTCCCTTTTGGAAGAAGAAGAAAACACAAGTAAGCAAGACAAAAACTGCATCGGCTCAAAGAAAGAACAAATCTGCCGCTGTGAATGAGCCGGTAGCAAGGGGCGGGTCACCAGCAGCTGACAATCAATCAGAGGTAGAACTTGATTCCCTTGGACGCCTTTTTATCGAACTCACTGATGCTTCCAATTCTCAGGGTGATGCTACCACAAGCCGGGCTGATGATGTTGAGGTAATTTCCGTCTCTTCCGGCTCAGATTCCTTGTCTCCAAAGAAAACGAGGCGGGTCATTCAAAAAGTAAGATTTTGTCATCCAGATGCTCATTTAGACCCGAACTTTATTTTGAAGAAAACCCAGCATGAGTCAAGGCGCCAAACTCGGAGTGGCGGCTCTGGCGATCTGCTAGCCGGTTTATCTCATGAACCATCCGCCCGCAAGCGACACAATGAGGTGCCACACAACCCAACTTCTTCTCTTCCATGAGCTGGCCTCATTAGGCAACCTTTTAACCCTTCTGATTCAAATTACCAAGAGTCGCCACCATCCTCAGGAGACTCATCCGCCACTCAGCTGCTGACTTTAATTATAAACCCCGGGTAAGTAATTTTACTAACTGTTGGCGGCTTGATATAATTATTAGCATGTGTTTTTGAATACGTCATCTTGATCACATGGCCAAAGCCAAGAGCAAGAAAAGAAAAGTGGGCGAGTCTTCAACAACCCCAGAGATCCCTGAGTCGGAGAATCAGACCTTGGTAACCCCTGAGGCCCATGCCGAAATTCCTGAAGACCATCATGACGATCGGGTTGAGCCGCCACAGCAGACTGAACCAGCCAGAACTGAGGTAATGGACACCGAGGCTAACCCGGCGGATACTCTTAACCCACCGAGTCCTGCTCCAGCTTCAAATCCCGCCAAGGCAGCTGAAGATGTTCTTTCACTTGAGAAGAATAATGCTAAAATTACCATCACTGGGGAGGCTTATAAATCTCCAGAAACCTCCACCGTACTGACCAAGCTCATAGCCAAGGATGAGTCGCCCTTGCCTGAGAAAGGCAAATCCAAGCTTGAGCTGCCCAGTTATGAAGAATTTAGCACAGAAGAGCTGCACGCAGGGTACCTGGCCCGGCTGTCAACCAGTCGCGACCTGGAAGCCGGCATAGTGAACATGATGAGAAAGAAATATGAGGTATGATCATCTTTCCAGTATTATATATATATATCCTTATGTAGCCCACAAGTCTTAACCATCGGAAATCTTGAGTATGTTTAAGACTTAGACATAAATCTGTAGAGCTTGAAATGTAGCCCCCAAGGGCCGGGTTATCATATCAATGATAAGCTGGTTCTTTAAATAGATTCGTAGAAAAAGAAATGCCATGTAGCCCCCAAGGGCCGGCTCATCTTCCTGAGACGAGTCGGGTCTTTCAATATTATGAGATTTTGAAGAATTAACCTATAGCCCCCAAGGGCCGGCTCATCTTTTTGAGATGTGTTGGGTCTTCTTGCACTCTTTAAGGTAGAGAAAAGACATGCATTAGCCCCCAAGTGCTAAGTATATTGCTTGCAATTTGCTTGGGACTTCTCCATTGAAATTGAATTGGCATAGCCCCCAAGCACCGAGTTTGATATTGTCGCCGGCTTGCTTCAAACATTTGTTAAATGAATTATCTCCTCATTTTGCAAGAGGCTTTAAGCATGCTCGAGTCAAATTTGATTGGCTTGAGAAAAGACTTTGAAACTGAACAAGCTCTATGGACCAAGGCAGAATCAAGCCTGCAATCTTCTTTGGAAGAGTTGGAGAAAATCAAGGCGGGCTTTGAGACGGATAAGAAATCTTTTGAGACGGAGAAAGCCGCCCTGATCCAACGAGCAGAAGCCGCTGAAAACCAATTGGCACCGGTTACTGAGGAGCTGGCTGGGTTAAAACGCCATATCGCTCAAATGACCCAAGCCATATTTGGTAAGTCATCCCTAAAGTTATAAAGAAATATTAACTCGCCTGGCAAGTCATGCCTAAGTAATATCTCGCCTAGCGACTCACACATTGCAAGTTTTTGCAGGTGATAGAACTCGCAACCTCCAAGACAACATGATGAAGCTGAAGGCTGTGTACTCCCTTGCAGAGCAACTTTATGCTGGGAGCATCTACGTTATCAAGTCCATGAGTGGTGTGATACGTCTCCGACGTATCTATATTTTATGAAGTATTCATGCATGTTTATAACAATTTTATATGGTTTTGGTATGATTTGATTAGAACTAACCCGAACTGACGCTGTTTTCAGCAGAACTACCGTGGTGTCGTTTTTTGTGCAGAAATAAAAGTTCTCAGAATGGGCTGAAAATTTACGGAGAATATTTTCGGAAAATATAAAAAATACTGGAGCAAAATTATACCAGAGAGGTGTCCTGGGGTAACCACAAGGGTGGGGGGCGCCCCCAGCCCCCTACGGCGCGCCCCCTACCTTGTCATCTCCTCGTGGACCCCCTTGACTTGTCCCCGACGCCAACACCTCCTATAAATCCCAAAAACATCAGATATAAACCTAGATTGGGAGTTCCGCCGCTGTAAGCCTCTGTAGCCACGAAAAACCAATCTAGGCCCTCTCTGGCACCCTGCCGGAGGGGGGCATCACCACCGGAGGCCATGGAGGAGGATCCCGGAGGGGGCCATCATCACCATGGAGGCCAAGGACCAGAGGGAGAGCCTCTCCCCATCTAGGGGGGAGGCCATGGAGGAGGAAGCACAAGTGGGAGACTCTCTCCCCCTCTCTCTCGTTGGCGCCGGAGTGCCACCGGGGGAACCATCGCCGCGGTGATCGTATTCATCAACATCACCATCCTCATCTCTTTTACGTGGTCCACTCTCTCACACCCCGCTGTAATCCCCTACGTGAACATGGTGCTTTATGCCACATATTATGATCCAATGATGTGTTGCCATCCTATGATGTTTTGAGTAGTTTCTTTTGTCTTTTGGGTTGATTGATGATCTAGATTGGTTTGAGTTGTATGTTTTATTTTGGTGCTGTCCTATGGTGCCTTCCGTGCCACGCACACGTGAAGGATTACCGCTGTAGGGTGTTGCAATACGTTCATGATTCTCTTATAGTGGGTTGCCAGAGTGACATAAGCTTAAACCCGAGTAAGGGGGTTGTTGCGTATGGGATAAAGGGGACTTGATGCTTTAATGCTATGGTTGGATTTTACCTTAATGATCTTTAGTAGTTGCGGATGCTTGCTAGAGTTCCAATCATAAGTGCATATGATCCAAGAGGAGAAAGTATGTTAGCTTATGCCTCTCCCTCATATAAAATTGCAATAATGACTACCGATCTTGTTAACAATTGCCTAGGATAATTCCGCACACCAATCCATCATTATTCTACACTCGCTATTTATAATATATAGTAATATATTCTAACTTCATGTTAACAGCACCTACTTTTATATTTTAGTTCTCTGATATCATGCAAAGTTATCCTCTTCATACCCACAACGTAGTTTATTTCTCGTTTCTAGATGGAAGCAAACGTTCGGTGTATGTAGAGTCGTATCAGTGGCAGATAGGACTTGAGATAATATTGATCTTACCTTTAGCTCCTTGTGGGTTTGACACTCCATACTTATCACTTCCACCTTTGGGAATTGCTACGATGATTCCTTGCACTTGCGGATTATCAAGCTCTTTTCTGGCGCCGTTGCCGGGGAGCAATAGCGTGGGGTTAATATTTTTGTGTATGCTTGTTTGCTTTCTTCACTAAGTAGATTTTGTTTGTGAAACAAACAAAAAAAATTAAAAAAAATGCAAATTACAAAAAAAATTACTTTCCTCTTATGCTTAAAAAGTTTTTCAAAAAGAGAAGTGATTGGAAGGTTGTGCATTGGAGAAGTGAGGGTCGACCTTGAACACTTGTGTTCATGCTCATGGAAACAATGTAGAATTTTTCATGGAAGTTTCTCAAAAATAATTATCCCCTTGTATATATCCATTGTATTATAAAAATAATGTGCCTAGATTTGCCTTTAGGATGATTAGATTGCTTGTTTGGTATGTGCGGTGCAAAAACAGAAACTTTTGCTGTAGTGCGTGAATTTACCTTTTTTACTGGAACATGAAAAAAATCCTGAAATTTTTAAACAGTACTTATATATAAATTTTTTATTTTTTCCTAAGTTTTCATAATTTTTTGAGGTATATAAGTATACGAAATATTCAGATTTCTACAGACTGTCCTATTTTTGACAGATTCTGTTTTCTACGTGTTGTTTACTTATTTTGATGAATCTATGGGTAGTATCGGGAGGTATGAACCATGGTGAAGTTGGAATATAGAAGATATAATGCTAATATGAAATTGGAATGTGTTTACAACAGTACCTAAAGGTAGTGATTTGCTTTATTATACCAACGGATCTCATAAGGTTTTTTGTTAAGTTTTGTGTGGATGAAGTGTTCGAAGATCGAGGAGTTATCGATATGAGAAGAATAAGGAGAGGCAAGAGTTCAAGCTTGGGGATGCCCAAGGCACGCCAAGTAAATATTCGAAGGATACTCAAGCATCTAAGCTTGGGGATGCCCTGGTTCGCATCCCATCTTTCTTCCTCAACAATTATCGGTATACCTCGGTTTTTGTTTTGTTCACATGATATGTGTCTTTTGAGTTTATTTTTTCCTTTCTTCTCCTTTATGCACCATGCTAGTGTGAGATAGCCCTTAAATGATTTATAGAATACTTCATGTGCTTCACTTAAATATTTTGAGTATGGCTTTATAGAATGCTCTTTGTGCTTCACTTAAATCTTTTGAGTATGGCTTTATAGAATGCTCTTTGTGCTTCACTTAAATCTTTTGAGTATGGCTTTATAGAATGCTTCGTGTGCTTCACTTATATACTTTGAGCTTGGATATTGGTCAACCTATATTAATCATAGAATGCTCCATGAACTTCACTTATATCTTTTGGAGTATGGATAAGATTATCATCGGAATTGGGCTTGGAAGAGTATCATTAAAATATCATGCCTGGCTAAAAAGGGCATTAAAGGAAAGCGCTTGTTGGGAGACAACCCAATATTTACCCCTGCTGTTTTTTTGTGTTCTCATGATTTTGATACTGTAGTAATCATGTTTTATAGCTTTTGTTTCAATAAAGTGCCAAGTAAAGCCTTTGGGATAGTGTGGATGATAGTTGATTTGATTCTGTGCAAAAACAGAAACTTTTGCGTCCAGTACAGAAATTCCTATCTTTTACTGGAATGTGGAAAAATTCTGAAATTTTTAAAGTTCATTGATATACAAATTTTCTACGTTTTCCTCCTTTTTAAGAATTTTTGGAGTAACAGAAGTATGAGATTAATTCAGATCTTTACAGACTGTTCTGTTTTTGACAGATTCTGTTTTCGATGCATAGTTTGCTTGTTTCCTAGTTTCTATGGCTTATATTGCTCAATATAAATTGTAGAAATGATAGGGTACAGTAGGTATCATGTGATAAATTTTTTGAATCTGGTCTTGACAGTACCAAAGTGAATGGTTTGTTTTATCATACTAACCCATCTCACGAGGTTCCGTTAAGTTTGGTGTGATTGAAGTTTTCAAGTTTTGGGTGAGATATCGATACGAGGGGAATAAGGAGTGGAAAGACCCTAAGATTAGGGATGCCCAAGGCACCCCAAGTTAATATTCAAGGAAGACTCAATCGCCTAAGCTTGGGGATGCCCCAGAAGGCATCCCCTCTTTTGTCTTCAAAACCATCGGTATACCTTACTCAGAGCTATATTTTTATTCGTCAAATGATATGTGTTTTGCTTGGAGCGTATTTTCATTTTACTTGTAGTTTGAATAAAATCATTGGATCTGAAATCTTGAATGGGAGAGAGTCCTCCCATGGCTATTTAATTATTTGACTACTCATTGATCTTCACTTATATCTTTATGGAGTAGTTTTGTCATTTACTCCCGTGCTTCACTTATATCCTATGAGTAAATGGTTGAATGAATTGAATATCATAAATCTGAAATTATACATGCTTCATATGCTTATACCATGGGGAGTAATGACTTCACATATAAAAAGTATAGGTTGTAAAATTTATTGAAAGTTAGCAAACACAACATTGGTCACTTGAACAATTCATGAAAGAATATTGAAGGAAGAGAGATTTCACATATAAATATCTATCTTGGACATCTTCTATGATTGTGAGCCCCATTAATTATTTTCAAACTTGAGCAAATTAGTTGAACTTGGACAAGGAAGACAACGTAATGCGTTATGTTTGGGTATATTTGCATAGAAGTTATATTGTTATGGATCCTCCAACATGTGATGCTTGCTTAGGACCTTTTGCTAGCCAAAATTTTGTACTAAGTAGAGATACTACTTGTGCATCCAAAACCCTTAAACCCAGTTTCATGCCATGAGTGTCCACCATATCTACCTATGGATTGAATAAGATCCTTCAAGTAAGTTTTCATCGGTGCAAAAAGCAATAAAAATTGCTCCTAAATATGTATGATCTTTTATTGTAAAGGAAAATAAGCGTTGTACGAACTTGTGGTGGTGAAGAAATAAAAGCGACGGACTGCATAATAAAGGTTGCTATCACAAAGGGCAATACAACGTGACGTTCCTTTGCATTAAGGGTTTGCACATCCAACATTTAAAAGCGCATGACAACCTCTGCTTCCCTCCGCGAAGGGACTATCTTTTACTTTCATGTATTTACTTTTATGCAAGAGTCAATAGTATTCCTTCTTATTTCAACCTCAACTATTCTTTAGTTGGCCAGCATCATGTGGTGGGAATGATCCAAGCATATATGGCCATTCAAATATATTTGACCATGAATTATTATTGTTGACAATTATCTATATGATAAATAAGTTGGGAGGAGAAACATTAAGCCCCTATCTTTCTCTGTGTTTGACGGATGCTATTTGTTCTAAAAATATGCTTTGAGTGTTAGCAATCATGGAAGACTATATGATAGTTGAGTATGTGGAATTTGCTAAATCAAAGCTCTTACATAGACCCTTCCTGAAAATAAGATGAATTGCAATTGTTTGATGACTAAGAACATGGTTTGTTAGTTTTCAAGAAACTTTATGGTCTATACTTTAACTTGTGAATAGCTTGCTACTTGATCATGAGAAGTTTTATGAGATGAGCTACTGATTATGATATATAATGATGCTAGAAAAAGTGTTTGGAACTATCATTGATCAAACTTATGCACTATGCTAGCATTCACACTTCATAAATTATTTCTTTTATCATTTACCTACTCGAGGCCGAGCAGGAATTAAGCTTGGGGATGCTGATACGTCTCTGACGTATCTATAATTTATGAAGTATTCATGCCATGTTTATAACAATTTTATATGGTTTTGGTATGATTTGATTAGAACTAACCCGAACTGACGCTGTTTTCAGCAGAACTACCGTGGTGTCATTTTTTGTGCAGAAATAAAAGTTCTCGGAATGGTTTGAAAATTTAAGGAGAATATTTTTGGAAAATATAAAAAATACTGGAGCAAAAAGATACCAGAGAGGAGTCCCGGGGTAACCACAAGGGTGGGGGCGCCCCCACCCCCCTAGGGCGCGCCCCCTACCTTGTCGTCGCCTTGTGGACCCCCTTGACTTGTCCCCGACGCCAACACCTCCTATAAATCCCAAAAACCTCAGATGTAAACCTAGATCTGGAGTTCCACCGCCGTAAGCCTCTGTAGCCACGAAAAACCAATCTAGGCCCTCTCTGGCACCCTGCCGGAGGGGGCCATCACCACCGAAGGCCATGGAGGAGGATCCCGGAGGGGGCCATCATCACCATGGAGCCCAAGGACCAGAGGGAGAACCTCTCCCCATCTAGGGGGGAGGCCATGGAGGAGGAAGCACAAGGGGGAGACTCTCTCCCCCTCTCTCTCTGTGGCGCCGGAGTGCCACCGGGGGAACCATCGCCGCGGTGATCATCTTCATCAACATCACCATCAACATCACCATCCTCATCTCTTTTACGCGGTCCACTCTCCCGCACCCCACTGTAATCCCCTACGTGAACATGGTGCTTTATGCCACATATTATGATCCAATGATGTGTTGCCATCCTATGATGTCTTGAGTAGTTTCTTTTGTCTTTTGGGTTGATTGATGATCTAGATTGGTTTGAGTTGTATGTTTTATTTTGGTGCTGTCCTATGGTGCCTTCCGTGCCGCGCACACGTCAAGGATTACCTCTGTAGGGTGTTGCAATACGTTCATGATTCGCTTATAGTGGGTTGCTAGAGTGACAGAAGCTTAAACCCGAGTAAGGGGGTTGTTGCGTATGGGATAAAGGGGACTTGATGCTTTAATGCTATGGTTGGGTTTTACCTTAATGATCTTTAGTAGTTGCGAATGCTTGTTAGAGTTCCAATCATAAGTGCATATGATCCAAGAAGAGAAAGTATGTTAGCTTATGCCTCTCCCTCATATAAAATTGCAATAATGACTACCGATCTTGTTAACAATTGCCTAGGATAATTCCGCACACTGATCCATCATTATTCCACACTCGCTATTTATAATATATAGTAATATATTCTAACTTCATGTTAACAGCACCTACTTTTATATTTTAGTTCTCCGATATCATGCAAAGTTATCCTCTTCATACCCACAACGTAGTTTATTTCTCGTTTCTAGATGGAAGCAAACGTTCGGTGTATGTAGAGTCGTATCAGTGGCAGATAGGACTTGAGAGAATATTGATCTTACCTTTTGCTCCGTGTGGGTTCGACACTCCACCCTTATCACTTCCACCTTTGGGAATTGCTACGATGATTCCTTGCACTTGGGGATTATCATGGTGAAAGAGAGCCGGTACAATTCATAAAAGACGTACTGAGGCGCCTCTCGACCATCCCAAAATAGATTGATGAACTGAGAAGGTCAGCCACTCGGCTCGGAGCAATGACTGCACTAAGCCGGGCTAAAGCTTATGCCTCAGAATTGGATCTTGCAGAGTTGGCTGGCAGGTTCCCACAATATAAAGATGACGAGACTGAATTTATGCCATCTGATTATGCTCATTGTGTGAAGGAAACCCGACCACTGTCGAGTCAGCTTGTTGTAGAGATGGAGTTGAACAAATATCAGCCGGCTTACGATGGCATTAACACACGAGTTCCCCCGCCAACACTGAGATCTTTTGACTTGACTCCCCAACGGCGTAAGCATCTCTTTGTACATGATGTTGACCCATCTCCTATCTTGCACGAGGAAGCCATCTTCCAAGCTTTAACGGATATCAACTGGAATCTGGACAACCTTCAGATCCAAGAAACAGAAGAGTTGGCACAGGATAACCCGGAAGCTTCAACTGCTGGAGGTTATCAAGGTGCTAACCTGGACGGCACAGAAACCGGCTTGCAGGAGTAGTTTATACTCTGGCACAAAAACTTTGAATATTCTGGGCTCCGCTGTAGCCATGTAATAGTTGTAGCAAAAGACTTGGCTGCCTTGTCGTTCCTTCAAGCATGTTTAACCTTTGTTAAATCACTGATCTGTCTGCTTGCTGGAAATTTGGATCCATGCTTGTTATTTGACCCGCCTTGGGTGTCTTGTGCTTGAACATCGTACAACCATAGCTTGTACTTATGTGTAGCAAGTAGCCTGTAGCCATTTATTCATGCAGAGGCTTCTGACTTCTGCAAAAAATTCCACCAAGTTATAATTGGTGTGAAATTAACTCAGCGATTTATCCATCGATGACTTATAGTCGTGATAATCAGTTGCTGAAAAAGCAATTGTGAATAAATAATCTGGTGACTCATGGTCAACAGAAACTCAATACATATCACAAGCAATCCGTAGCTCTTTTGACCCGGAGACATATAGTCATTGCTATAATGTGATTGAGACTAAAATTTCCTGTGGAAAAAGAGAACCAATACAGATATATAAATATTGAATGAATTTATAAGTCAGCTTTCGAGGCTCGACAAAAAGGCTGGCTTTCGAGGCTCAAGTCTTGCTTCAATGAAGCTGGCATGATAGCCTTGGTTTATTCTCGCTTTCCGTAAGCCGGCTCTCACATGACTTAAGCCGCCGTTTTAACTTTGACAAGTTCAGGGTCATAAAGATTGACTGTCAAGAGTATGGCGGGTCATCTTTTCGGAGTAGCATCAAGCATACAGGCAGGTTTAACCAATAATGTGGCATTTTTGCCGGGTTAAGAGGGTGAGAAAGCTAAACTCGGTGAGTTGGAAGCCCCCAAGTGACCTATGATCAACAAATAAAAGACTCATGCACAATATATGAGATGAAAATGACAGAGGCCCCAAGTTTTGGGGATGTCGGCTTTATTATATTTGCTCATAAAAGATATATACATGATATGTATGTACAATGATTGGAGCCGGTTGCTCAAGTGTAGTAAGGCCGAAGATGAGCAATATTCCAAGGCCTGCTGGTCTCTTCTTCAGAGGTAAGTGACTTATTGTGTTCACGTATGTCGATAAGATAATATGACCCATTGTTGAGGTTTTTGCTAACCACAAAGGGCCCTACCCAAGGAGGTGAAAGCTTATGCATGTCTGCTTGATCTTGAATCAAACGGAGTACTAAGTCACCCACCTGGAAAGTGCGGCTTCGAATCCTTCGGCTATGATAGCGATGCAGGTCTTGCTGATAAATCACAGATCGAGCCGCCGCCTGTCGGTGCAACAGACCCTGGGTCCATTGCATGGACTATGCACAGGCCAGAGAGAAGATTGCAAGACCAAGATCAGACCAAGCAAGGAGGGTCAATTCCTTTGAAGGATCCAAGAGCAAGTCGAGAAGGCCAAGGCGAGCTAGAGGAACGAGGCATCGCTAAGGGAAGGGCCTATCTTACCGGCCAGGCGAGCCTGGCAGGGTTGGTTTTTCCCCGGAAGCAAGCTCCCAGATCGTCCCGGCAGGCCTGCCGGGGCTGGCGGAGGCAAGCCACTCCACTGCTCCACCTCACAAGCGACGCAAGTCAGTAATCGAAGCGGTGTCAAGCTCCAAGGTGACTACGTGGCTGCTTTCTGCCACATGGCAGCCACTTCCTACAGCAAACACCTCCATATGACACCCATCCTGAGACGTGTCAAGCAAGCAGGCACGAAGCTGGCAAAACAGCCCGGCAGGGCTTGCCGGGCGAGCTGTGATGTGATACAGAGCGGCGCATTTAATGCGCTCTGTCAGCCTGCAGAGTTAGATATGATAGCACTGTTAGCTATCTAATCAGTACGCAAAGACTGATTTGCCACTGTGGTGACCCCTTAATCTATAAAAGGAGGCCCATGGCGACCGTAGAAAGGGTTGGATCCTCGCATATCCATACACGCGTAGCCACTCTCGCCCCCAGAGTAACCTTGCCGGGCGAGTGTGCTATGTTTCACCACCATTATCCACCATCAATCCACCAAAGCAGGAGTAGGGTTTTATGCCTCACGGCGGCCCGAACCTGGGTAAAGACCGCCCGTGTGATCTCTGTCGTGCTGCACGATGCTTCTCCGCTCTTTGTGCAACGTGTCCATCCCCCCACCGAACCAAAAGGGGTTGATGGCCCCAAAGGTGGCCGTGGTTTCCCACGACATCTTTGGCGCGCCAGGTAGGGGGATCACTTGCGCGAAACCGAGAGCGTACGCTGCGCATCATCTTCATTGACATTTTCATCGTCGACGGCGTCATCAACTATGGCGCCCAAGAGGAAGCCCGGAGTTGCAAATCACCCGTCCACCTAGAAGGCTCCGCCGCCCGCGACCGCTGACGTCGCGGGAACTACGGGGGCTCGCGAGGGTGTGGATGCTGCGGGGGACGTGGTTGGCGCAGGCGGCGCCGTCGCCACCTCCCCCACGGCCAAAGCAGGAACGGGAGGTACCGGGAAAGGACAGCATCAGCAACATCCCGATGGCCATGCTCCACGAGGTACGGATGGAGGGGTCGTTCCGCTTGAACCCTTTCTCCTCGCCAACGGGCACAGCCGCAGTGATGATACTCGCTCTGGGGCGAATCGCAACCTTTCGACCGCCCACGCTGCGGGCGCGACCGCAGGGCACGCGCCACCCCCGAGGCGGGCTGACCCAGCTACTGTGCTCAATGGAGCCCTGGCCCTCAGGCGCCTCCGCCGCGTCACCATGCCGTCCAAATGGCTGGTTCACAGCAGCAAGGGCGCGGCGCAGTCGCCACCGGTAACGTCAGGAGCCGAGCGACACTACAATCTACATCGTCATCACCTATGCCAAGCACTGCCTCAGTGGCCATGGCGCGAGCCCAACTGCTGTTGAGATTTCCACCGGCGGCAGACCAGATGGATGAGTGGCGAGCCACCATCCAAAGTTTGATTGGTTTTGCCGAGGCGGAAGGATCACAGCGGGCCGGACCGCCACGGCCTCCTCAGGCAGCAACGACGGCTCGTGCGGCTGGTCACGCGGGAGGGGCCACCTTCACGGTGCAATCCCCACCACGGCAAGCCGCCCGGGAGCTGCAAGTCCAGGCGCCCGATGACGTCTCGATGGCCTCGTCAGATCCTCGAGCGCGTCAAGGCCGACAGCGTGCCCCGGAGGGCAGGCGCAGGGAAGGCACGCGCTTCATCGACGAGCGGTGCCGCGACAACCCCCGCCAGACCAATCGGTGCGGTGGCACCGACATCGACGAGCCCGCCCTCGGAGATGGCGGGTGCCTGCCTTTCGAAGTTGGGTGCCCTGCCTTCACCCGTGAGCTACGGCAAGTCTGTTGGCCGTCCACTCGCATGTTCAAGCCAGAGATACCCGAGAAGTATGATGTGAGATTAAACCCGGCAGAGTTCTTGAGCATCTACACCATCGCTGTTCAAGCTGCCGGGGGAAGTTCACCAACTACTTCCCTTCGGCCCTCAAGTCAAATGTGAGGTCTTGGCTGATGCACCTGCCGGAGAACTACATTTCGACCTGGGCTAACCTGTGGCACGAGTTCATTGGTGCCTTCACGGGTGGCCATCAAGAACCAGGGCAGCCCAGCGACTTGCAGCCTCTCTGGCAGAAAGAAGGAGAAGCTCTGCGGAAGTACTTGCAGAGACTCAGTTGAGTCCATAGTAATATCCCAGATACCCACCCAGCTGCCGTTACAACTGCCTTCCAATCCAATGTGCACAATCGCAGGATATGTTCCAAGATGAACATTCAGTTGCCCAAGACTGTGAAGGAGCTCTACACTTTGGTGGACAAGTGTGCTCGGGTGGAGGAGGGGAGGAAGCTTCCTGGGGAGGAAGATTGCGTCGACATCGACTCAGAAGATGACGACAAAGCCATCAGTAAGAAGAAGAAGAACAAGAAGCACAACAAGAAGCGCAAGGATAAGACAGTGATGGCTGTTGAGGGGTCAGGCACACCTAGTACCATCAAGAAGGCCAAGGCTAAAGCCCCCGGCAAGGAGGCTACCACATGCACTAACTGCCAGGAGGCGGCGGCTGCCGAGAAAGCTGGGAAAGGTGATGGGCCAAACTGTAAGATTCATCAGACCAAGGGCCACATGAGTGTTATCAAGTTGAGCAGCTCGTCAAGAGACAGAAGGCTGAGTATGAGAAGCGTGATAAGGAAAAAGGTCAGAATGACGCTTGCGGGAAGGGCCGGGGTGGTGAAGCTAATCGCCCCGGCAAGGCTCCTCGGAACCAAGGGAAACCCGCCAAGGGCCAAGAGAAGGAGGATTGCAGTAATGAGAGTGATGGAGGGAATGAAGAGGAAACCAGTGAGCAGGAATTCCAGAAGGCCACTAACGCCCTGTGCATTGACGGGGGTGCATCTTTGCACTCCTCTCAATGCCAACTTAAACAGTGGGCGCATGAAGTCAATGCCATGGAGCCAGCGGCAGATTCTCAAAAGCCGCTCAAGTGGTCACGCACACCCACCATCTTTGATGAAGATGACCACCCCGACTGCATCACTGCGGTTGGGTGCTTGCCGTTGCTGGTCTCACCAACAATTCTCAACCTCAAGGTCACAAAGATGCTGGTTGACGGCGGGGCCGGGTTGAATCTAATTTCCCCAAATGTTATCAGCAAACTCCAGATAGCAGAGGAAGAACTTAAGGCCACAGGCACATTTCAAGGAATCAATCCCGGCAGGAGCCGTCCTAAGGGAAAGGTTATGTTGCCAGTGACATTTGGAGGGGAGTTGAACTACAGGACTAAGAAAGTTGTGTTTGATGTGGTTGACCTCCCTCTGCCGTACAACGGGATCCTTGGGCGCCCGACCCTGGCCAAATTCATGGCAGCATCCCACTATGCCTACAACACCTTGAAGATGCCAGGGCCGATGGGCGTCATTTCCGTTGCATCGGACAAGAAAGACACAATTATTTGCGTGGATAAGATGTACCGGGACGCGGTCGCTGCAGAGGTTGTGGAAGCCACAGTTCCCGCCAAGGAAAAGCATAGCAGAGGCACTGGCAAGGAATCCGGGAAGCGTACCTCTGTGGAATATGTCGCGCCCATTGATGACACGCCAGAGAGTTCCAACAGCAAGAGATCCAAGGCTACTCCACCCCAAGTGAAAAAGGCCGCGGCAGGGCTGGCTGGCGCTGATGGTACTTTCACTATTAGCGCCACCCTTGATGACAAATAGGAAAGTGCGCTCGTTGCCTTCCTGCGGGCGAATATCGATGTGTTTGCCTGGCAACCATCTGATATCCCCGGTGTTCCCAGGGAGGTAATCGAGCACCACCTTGCTGTCTGCCCACATGCCCGTCCCGTCAAGCAGAAGGTTTGGAAGCAGGCCTTGGAACGGCAGCAGTTCATTGCCGAGGAAATCAAGAAACTTGAAGCAGCTAGTTTGGTCAGAGGAGTACTGCATCCAACATGGTTAGCAAACCCAGTGGTTGTGGGCAAGGCTAATGGAAAATGGAGGCTTTGCATAGATTTTACGGATCTAAACAAGGCATGCCCAAAGGACCCATTTCCCTTGCCGCGCATCGACCAGATCGTGGATTCTACTTCAAGATATGAGTTGCTCTCTTTTTTGGATGCATACTCTGGATACCATCAGATTTTTATGTCCAAGGAAGACGAAGAAAAGATCTCATTCATCACCCCATGCGGCACGTACTGCTTTGTGCGCATGCCTTTCGGGTTGAAGAGTGCCGGGTCCACTTTTGCAAGAGCAGTTCAGATTGGCTTTGAACCGCAGTTGCACAGGAACATTGAAGCCTATATGGATGATGTTGTGGTCAAGACCAAGGACAGATCAACCCTCATTCAGGATTTAGAAGAGACATTTGCTAATCTGCGCAAGATCAACTTGAAGCTGAATCCGGAGAAGTGCGTGTTTGGTGTTCCCTCCGGCAAGCTACTTGGTTTCTTTGTGTCCCACCGTGGGATAGAGGCCAACCCCAATAAGATCAAGGCTATTGAGCAGATATAGGCACCCAAGACGGTTAAGGATGTGAGGCGTTTGACAGGATGCATTGCCGCGCTTAGCAGGTTCATCTCCAAGTCTGCTGAGCGCGCCTTATCGTTCTTCAAGATTTTGAGGAAGGTAGGACCCATGAAGTGGACCCCGGAAGCAGATGCAGCGCTGCAGGATTTGAAGGCCTACTTATCTTCTGTGCCTACTTTGGTCGCACCCAAACCACAAGAGCCGTTACTGCTATATCTGGCAGCAACTAATCAAGTGGTTAGTGCGGCCCTAGTAGCACAGCGAGAAGAGGAAGAGAGCGGCCCGGCAAGGCCAGATACAGATCAGGACAAAGAAGAGCACGGCAGCGGAAGCAACCCCAAGGACACCGCAAGGAAGAAGATGGTGCAGCGCCCAGTATACTTTGTCAGCTCCCTGTTGCAGGGGGCTAGATCCAGGTATTCTGGCATGCAAAAGTTGATCTTTGGCCTTGTCATGGCCTCAAGGAAACTGCGCCACTACTTCCAAGCCCATGAGATCACGGTTGCCACCTGCTTCCCGTTGCAAAGGATACTTCGAAACCCAGAGGCCACCGGCAGGATAGTGGAGTGGGCATTGGAGTTATCTAGCTTTGGCTTGAAGTTTGAAAGCACATCAACAATCCAAAGCAAGGCGTTGGCAGAGTTTATTGTAGAATGGACGCCGACCCCTGATGAAGAAGTACAGGAAACAGTTATCCCTGGCAAGGAAGCGCTCCAAGAATGGATCATGTATTTCGATGGTGCCTTCTCCCTACAATGTGCAGGGGCTGGCGTGCTTCTCGTGGCTCCCACTGGAGAACACCTGAGGTACGTCGTCCAGATGCACTTTCCCCGGGAGGAGGCAACCAGCAATACATCAGAGTATGAAGGGCTTCTTGCTGGGCTCAGAATTGCCACATAATTGGGAATCAAGAAGCTGATCATTCGAGGAGATCCACAACTGGTGGTGAGACAAGTCAACAAGGATTACCAAAGCCCATTGATGGAGGCATACGTCGAGGAAGTGAGAAGATTGGAGGAGCGCTTTGACGGGTTGCAAACAAAGCACGTACCCCGTGCGGAAAATAGCATTGCTGATCACCTGTCAAAGTGCGCTGCGTAGAAGCTTCCTGTGGAACCAGGGACTTTTGTTCTCCATCTTACTCAGCCCTCCGTATCCCCGACAACAATGGCCCGAAAGAGGAGGAAATTGGACTCCGGTAAGCCTCTCCCGGTAGAGCCTTTCGGGGCTCTTGGCAGGGACCCTGCCGGAAACAACTCCTTTTCGCTTGCCGGGCTGCACCCTCCTGCCGGGACATTGGTCTCCGCAATCAAGGGATGCGCCCCCACGAATGAGGAGGTGCCACTAGTCCTCGTTGCCGAGCCTCAGGCTCCAACTTGGGCAAGGCACATAGTCCATTTCCTCCAAACCGGAGAACTTCCCGAAGAGCAAGAAGCTGAAAGAGTAGCCCGGAGGGCTAGTATGTATCAGTTTATCGATGACACACTGTACAGAAGAAGGCCCAACGGTGTGAAATTGAAGTGCATTTGCCGGGAAGAAGGAAAGGAACTGCTGGCAGAGATACACAAAGGCATGTGCGGCTCCCATATTGGATCAGGGCTTTGGTTGGGAAAGCATTCCGGCAAGGATTCTATTGGCCCACAGCCCTCCAAGATGTGATTGAGCTCGTCACTAAGTGTGAAGCCTGTCAGTTCCATTCCAAAAATATCCATCTACCTGCCCAAGCACTCCAGACAATCCCTTTGTCATGGTCGTTTTCGGTCTGGGGGCTCGATATCCTCGGCCCTTTCCCCCAAGCTGCCGGGGGCTTTGAATTCTTGTTTGTTGCAATCAACAAGTTTACAAAGTGGCCGGAAGTAGATGCCGTGAGAAAGGTGACTGCTCAGTCAGCTATCAAGTTCTTGAAAGGATTGGTGCCGCTTCGGGGTTCCTGCCCGGATCATCACCGACAACGGCACCAAGTTCACAAGCCGCGCCTTCATGCAATATGTTCATGCCCTCAGAAGCAAGATCTCATTTGCATCTGTCGCATATCCCAGAAGCAATGGACAAGCTGAGAGGGCGAACGCTGAAGTGCTGTGAGGACTCAAGACAAGAACGTTTGATAAGCTGCGGAAGCACGACAGGTAATGGATCAATGAGCTACCGATGGTTCTTTGGTCCCTTAGAATGACACCAAACCGAGCTACCGGGTAGACTCCCTTCTCCCTAGTCTATGGGGCAAAAGCAGTTATCCCCACGGAACTCATTTACGGGTCACCTCGAGTGCTTGCCTACTATGAAGTAGTGCAGGAACAGCACATGCGTGACGACGCCGTGCTTCTCGAGTAGAACCGTCTACGGGCTGCTACGCGTGCTGCACGCTATCAGCAAGCCCTGCGTCGCTATCATAGCCGCAGGGTTCATGCCCGGTGTTTTGAGGAAGGCGACCTTGTCCTTAGGCGCGTTCAGTCCGCCAAGGGTACAAACAAGCTATCGCCGAAGTGGGAAGGCCCTTACCGGGTAGTACGAGTCACCAGACCTGGCGCAGTCCGTCTGGAGACCGGAGATGGCATTCAATTACAAAACTCATGGAATATTGAGCATCTCCGCAAGTTCTACCCGTAAGGCGCGGCTGTCGGACCCTGCCCGGCAGCCACCCTTTTGTACAGGCCTTGCCTCAGCTGCATGTAACCCCTTGTACAAAGCCAGGCGAAGACCCTGAGCAACAGAGAAATAAATGAAGCGCTGGGGGCCCTCGACAAGTTGCATGCATGCATAAGGATTGCATAAGCATTGCATGATTCATGTAGATAGGTTGCAAGATTCATGTAGATAGATTGCATCTGGCATCATCTTCATTTGCATAAACTGCAGGCTCCTGCCATGGACTTAGTCCTAGGAAGAGGATGCGAAGACAAGCCAACACTGCGATCTCCGGCAAGCCAAACAGATAAGTTCCATCTCTTATCCATACATGTTCCGTGAGTAGAACTTGTGCATACGAAAACCTCGCTGCCTCGGAAACAAAGGTGCTCCCATCTACTGGCACGAACGTTGCTTCGGTTAGGATGGTCGTAGTAGCCTTTGGCTGAAAGGGGTTGGCGGGGGGCTGGTCTCTCCCAATAGGTTCTGCGCCCGGCAGGCTCAGCCTCACGGCAGCAGTCCTATGGGGTGCCGGCAAGGTAGCTTACCGGGACCTACTTGTTTACGTGAAAGTATGGAGATGTTTCACCTCTGCATGGATGTCATACATGCAAAAGTGCCCGGCAAGCTTATCTTTTTCATTAATATGCTGATCAACAAGTACAAATCTCATGAAACATAAACATGGATACAAGAGATTACATTATTTGAACTAAAATTTGGCAAGTGCCTACAGATTTAAGACTAAAAAAAGATAAGTGCCCCGTAATGCCTTTTCTTGTCCCTCTCCTCCTAGGCACAGCGGTAGAAGGCGAAGAGGGCAAGAGGAGTGCCTGGGCAGAAGCCCAACCTGACCCTGTCGGGCTCCAGGAGAGGATGCCCGGCAGGGACGAGAGGGTGTGGACGAAGACGTCGATGGAGAGCATGGCGGAGGCGACCCGTCGACCGCCACCACCAAGGCCAGTAGGGCACGGCAGGGCTAACAGAGCTGCAGCATGAGAGGAAGCCTGCTGGGGTCCAGCTGGAGGACTGCTGGAAGGGCAAAGGGGGGCACCATCACCACCTCTGGATCCAACTTCCTGGCAAACCACCTTGCCGGGGAGAAAACACATGTGCAGATGATGGTGCGGCCTGATGAAGATGGTGCGGGCAACGTTTAGCCGGAGTCGGAGTCGTCGCCCTCCCGGCCGCTGCCGTCGTCATCGCCGTCAGTCTCCTCCTCGTCACTTTCGCTCGAGGAGGAGCTTTCGTCATCGGTCGAGCTCTCCGCGCAGCACCCTAAGCGAGCTCCCGAGCGCCCAAAGACCTTGACGGAAATCAGGCCGCTCTCCATTAATTTAAACTGGAGAACATGCCCCTCCGACAAGCTATGGGCTCGAGCAAAGGTCTTCCAGCCGCGGCAGAGGTACATGACATGAGGAGCAGGGAAGTCAACATCCACCCGCATGCTGCCATTCCCACAGCCCCTCATGTGCAAACGTAGCGCACGCGGCTATTCGAGCTCCATCACCCTGGCAAATGGAGTAGGGAGACGGAGGCGGCCGCACGGAGGCTTGTACAGCCTGATGACGAACTCCAAGGGTTGATCTCTGACGTGGCCTTCCATCGGGGGAAGAGCGTCCGGTGCGGGCGCAATTGAGGCGCCGCCCCGGCCTCCTCGGCCGCGCACACCACGATGACCTCGGCCACGCCCCCTTCCGCCTCCTCTCACAGCGGGTTCCACCCCCACATCATCGAGAGGAGGGGGGAGACGGTGTCAAGCAGAAGTTCTCGTCACCACCACCGGAGTACTACCGCGCCCTCGCCCCCTCACCATGGCAAGCAAGAGAAACTTTGAAGAAAGGGAGAAGGAAGGTGTGTGAGCAGACACACTGCTCCTACCCCCTTTTATAGAAGAACGAGGCAGGGTGTTGGCCTCTCACTCAGCAGGCGACCGCCTTGCTCCTCCAATGCGGTTCCCCTTTGCGCCTCCAACGGCTCAGGGAATCAGAGCCGCCCCTCTACACCACTCGGCGACGCCTGGCTTTCTGCCATGGCGCCCGTTCCCGCGCCCTCCGTGTCCACCACCTACCCTGCGCAATGCATGCGGCACACGTGGTGGAGGCGCTCCGGGGCAGGAGGCAAGTGGGATGGCAGTTTCCAACCCCGTGATCGTGGGGCGTGGGCCGCCCACAGATCGTGGTTCAGTTTTTCCCCTAAGAATTGCACGACGCGCGGGAAAACCGAAAACTGACCCAAGCTCAAGTTAATGAAGAAACAAAGAAGATCTCAAAGGGCGGAGCCGCCCTTACATTTCTGCCTGTGCACTGGTTAGGGCCTACCCAGACGACGCCCAGCGGCACGTCCGTGCCAGGCCCGGGGGCTCTTGTCGGTGCAACAGACCCTGGGTCCATTGCACAGACTGTGCACAGGCCAGAGAGAAGATTGCAAGACCAAGATCAGACCAAGCAAGGAGGGTCAATTCCTTTGAAGGATCCAAGAGCAAGTCGAGAAGGCCAAGGTGAGCCAGAGGAACGAGGCATCGCTAAGGGAAGGGCCTACCTTGCCGGGCAAACAAGCCTGACAGGGTTGGTTTTTTCCCGGAAGCAAGCTCCCAGATCGTCCCGGCAGGCCTGCCGAGGCTGGCGGAGGCAAGCCACTCCACCTCACAAGCGACGTAAGTCAGTAATCGAAGTAGTGTCAAGCTCCAAGGTGACTAAGCGGCTGCTTTCTGCCACATGGCAGCCACTTCCTACAGCAAACACCTCCATATGACACCTGTCCTGAGATGTGTCAAGCAAGCAGGCGCGAAGCTGGCAAAACAGCCCGGCAGGGCTTGCCAGGCGAGCTGTGATGTGACACAAAGCGGCACATTTAATGCACTCTGTCAGCCTACAGAGTTAGATATGATAGCACTGTTAGCTATCTAATCAGTACACAAAGACTGATTTGCCACTGTGGTGACCCCTTAATCTATAAAAGGAGGCCCATGGCGACTGTAGAAAGGATTGGATCCTCGCATATCCATACGCGCGTAGCCACTCTTGCCCCCAGAGCAACCTTGCCAGGCGAGTGTGCTATGTTTCACCACCATTATCCACCATCAATCCACCAAAGCAGGAGTAGGGTTTTACGCCTCACGGCGGCCCAAACCTGGGTAAAGACTGCCCATGTGATCTCTGTCGTGCTGCGCGACGCTTCTCCACTCTTTGTGCAACATGTCCATCCCCCGCCGAACCAAAAGGGGCTGATGGCCCCATAGGTGGCCGTGGTTTCCCACGACACTGCCAGGTCGCGCTCTTCATCCAAAGCATCCAAAGCATTTTGACGAGCCGTCTCATTATCTGTTTTGACGTAAGCCACCACCCTAGGTGAGTCATGCCGGATGTCACTTGGGAGAACCGCCTCTGCGCCATAAACCATGAAGAACGGCGTGTATCCTATGGATCTGTTGGGGGTAGCCTTATGCTCCAAAGAACGGCCGGAAGCTCTTCAACCCAATAGCCTAGAGTGCGCTCCAAAGGAATCGTGAGCCGGGGCTTGATCCCTTGTAATATCTCCTGGTTAGCATGCTCGGCTTGGCCATTGGACAATGGATGCGCCACAAATGAAACATCAAGCCGGATGTGTTCCCTCTGATAGAATTCTTTCATAGCACCTTTAGACAGATTTGTCCCATTATCGGTGATGATACTATGAGGATAACCAAAGTTGAATATCAGCTTTTTCACAAACTGAACTACAGTCGCCGCCTCACAATTGCTAACTCGCTCTGCTTCAACCCACTTGGTGAATTTATCAACTGCAACCAAAAGGTGAGTCTTTTTGTCCTTAGACCTCTTAAAGGGCCCGACCATGTCAAGCCCCCAGACTGCAAACGTCCAAGTTATTGGGATCATCCGTAATTCCTGAGCCGACACATGAGCTTGCCGTGCAAACTTCTGGCAACCATCGCACTTGCGAACAATATCTTCTCCATCAGCGTGAGCCATCAACCAGAAAAAACCGTGTCGAAAAGCTTTGGCCACTAGAGATCGTGACCCGGCATGATGACCACATTCCCCCGCATGGATTTCTTGGATAATCTCACGTCCTTCCTCAGGGGAAACACAACATTGGAACATGCTGGTCACACTGCATCTGTGTAACCCATCATTGACAATTGTCATGGATTTAGACCGCCGGATGATCTGTCGCGCCAAAAGTTCATCTTTTGGCAGCTCACCCCGGGTTAGATAAGCCAGATAAGGCATGGTCCAATCTGGAACAGCACGTAGAGCCGCCACCAGCTGCCCCTCCGGGTCAGGGATAGCAAGATCTTCCTCTGAAGGCAACTTGATAGAAGGGTTATGCAGCACATCAAGGAAACACATTAGGGGGAACAGGCTTACACTGAGACCCGAGGCGGGACAACGCATCAGCCACCTCATTATGCCACTGGTCTATGTGATCCACTTGATAACCCTTGAAATGGCCAGCGATATTAGTCACTGCTTGACGATAAGCCGCCATGCGAGGGTCTTTAGAACCCACTTCCCTGAAACTTGTTGCGCAGCGAGATCTGAGTCGCCAAGGCATCTAACCCAGCTCAAGTTCATCTCCTTGGCTATCCGGAGCCCATGTAGCAAAGCCTCATACTCAGCTACATTGTTAGTATAAGGAAACATCAACCTTAAAACATAACAAAACTGGTCACCTCGCGGGGAAGATATAACAACTCCAGCCCCCGAGCCTTCCAATTGCCTTGATCCATCAAAGTGTATCGTCCAGTATGTATGATCCGGCTTCTCCTCTAGTGTTTGCAGTTCTGTCCAATCATTGATAAAATCCACCAAGGCCTGAGACTTGATGGCGGTTCTGGTCACATATTTCAGATGATGTGGTCCAAGCTCAATTGCCCACTTAGCCACTCTGCCCGTGGCTTCTTTATTTTGAATGATATCCCCCAGAGGAGCAGAACTGACCACAATGATTGGATACCCAAGGAAATAATGCTTCAACTTGCGGCTAGCCATGAACACCCCAAACACCAACTTCTACCAATGTGGGTATCTCTGTTTAGACTCCGTCAAAACTTCACTGACATAATAAACCGGCCGCTGGACTAGATACTCTTTTCCTGCCTCCTTGTGCTCCATGACCATTGCTATGCTCACGGCCTTGTTATTAGCCACCACATATAGGAGTAAAGGATCTTTGTCGATCGGAGTAGCCAAGATAGGCAGCTCAGTCAACTGCCTCTTAAGCGCCTCAAACGCCTCTAGACGAAATGATCAGTCTTCTTCATCATATGGTACAGAGGAATCGCCTTTTCGCCCAGGCGGCTTATAAACCAGCTCACGGCTGTAGTACGATCTGCCATGCGCTGAACGTCATTGATACAGGCCAGCTTAGAAAGAGAGGTTATAGCCTCAATCTTCTCCGGGTTAGCTTCAATGCCCCATTCTGAAACCAGAAAACCAAGCAGTTTACCTACCTTACACCAAAAACACACTTGGCCGGGTTAAGCATCATCTTGTACACCCGGAGATTATCAAAGGTTTCCTTCAAGTCATCAAGCAAGGTTTCCTTCTTCATGGATTTGGCCACAACATTGTTAACATAAGCATGAACATTGCGTCCAATCTGCCCATGAAAGCAATTCTGAACACAGCGCTGGTAAGTCACCTGAGCACTCTTGAGCCCAAAAGGCATAGAAACATAACAAAAAGCTCCAAGGGGTGTGATGAAGGCTGTGTTCTCCTGATCCTCAACCGCCATTTTGATCTGATGATAACTAGAATAAGCATCCAGGAAACATAAGCTCTCACAACCCGCCGTGGCATCAATGATCTGGTTAATACGAGGGAGAGCAAACGGATCAGCTGGACAGGCCTTGTTAAGATCTGTGTAATCAACACACATACTCCAGGTGCCATTCTTCTTGAGCACAAGCACAAGATTAGCCAACCACTGAGGGTGAAAAACTTCAACTATGAACCCCGCAGCTAAGAGCCGGGCCACTTCTTCCCCAATGGCCTTACGTCTCTCCTCGTTAAAATGAAAGAGGAACTGTCAGATAGGTTTCATCTTAGGATCCACATTAAGGTGGTGCTCAATGAATTCTCTCGGTACACCTAGCATGTCAGAAGGTTTCCATGTAAAGATGTCCCAATTCTCTTGGATGAACTTGATGAGCGCGCTTTCCTATTTGGGATCCATCTCAGTCCCAATGGTGAACTGATGAGAAGAATCACGAGGGACAAAATCCACTTGCTGCGTGTCCTTCACCGATTTAAACTTGAGCAGAGGGTCCTTCTCAATGGTTGGCTTCTTCAGAGGGGTCATATCAGCTGGATCAACATTATCTTTATAAAACTTGAGCTCATCAGAAGCACATGCCGACTCAGCATAAGCTGCATCTCCTTCCTCACAATCTAGAGCTATCTTACGATCTCCATGAACTATGATTGTCCCTCGTGGCCCTGGCATCTTAAGCTACAAGTATATGTAACAGGGGTGAGCCATAAATTTGGCGTAAGCCGGCCGTCCAAACAGCGCATGATAAGGACTCTTGATCTTGACCACCTCAAACCACAGTGTCTCTTCTCTGTAATTATACTCATCACCAAAGGCCACTTCCAAAGCAATCTTTCCGACATGGTAAGCCGACTTGCCAGGCACAACCCCGTGAAACACCGTGGAGGATGGCTTAAGATTCTTCTCTGTTAGATTCATCCGTCAAAAAGTGTCATAGTAGAATATGTTGATGCTGCTTCCACCATCCATAAGTACCTTTGTGAACTTGTAACCACCCACTTTGAGGGGCTACCACCAGGGCCAGATGACCCGGATCATCAACCCGGGGCGGGTGATCCGCCCGGCTCCAAGTGATCGTATGCTCAGACCACCTCAAATATTGTGAAACAGCCGGCTGAACTGCATTGACAGCCCATTTATGGACCTTCCGGTCATGGTTGCAAGTGCTCGTAGTGAAGACATGGTACTGACCACTGTTAAGCTGCTTAGGATTACTCTGATAACCTGACTGGCTACTCTGCTACTGATTACCTTGACCAGACTGCTAATTATGACGACCATGGTTCCCCTGGCCCTGATAGCAGAATTTGAGCCGCCGCCACCAAAGCCGGCTCCTTGGAAATCTCCAGAGCCTGATCTGCTTGGCGGCCCATTACCGTTGCCATGATGTTGAAACGACTGGTTCCTGTACTCCTGCATGATATAACAGTCCTTCCAAACATGACTAGATGACTTGTTAGGATAATTGTGCTTCGGACACGACCCATTAAGGGCTTCCTCATAATTCTTGGGCTTTCCCCCATTATAAGGTTGCTTTCCATTATGACACTGATTTTTGAACCCTGCGTTAGTGTTAGCCACAAACTCTAACCTGCCATCAGGGTGTTTGTGCTTTCCACCATTGCCATGGTTATTGTGATAACCATTCTGCGCCGAGGCATTCTGCTGCTGACCCTTGCCACCAATGTTTTTCTTTGCCTTGCCAGATTTATCATCATCAGAATTGGGATCCTTCATTCCATCAGAGTTGGCATATCTGGTAAGTACGTCCATGAGATTGCCCATTTCCGTGCACTTGCGCTTAAGCCGCCCGAGCTTCTGCACAAGAGGCTGAAAGTGATAGTTCTTCTCTAGGATCAAGACAGCTTAAGCTGCCTGAAGGCTATCAGAGGAATGGATAATACTCACAACCCGGCGAGCCCAATGATGGGCCGACTCATCCTCTCGCTGCACACGGTGCTGCAAATCAACAATTTTCATCGGCTGCTTGCAAGTTCCTTGAAAATTCTTGCTAAAATGCTCCTTCAACTCTGCCCAGGTGTTAATAGAATTGGGAGGTAGGTTCTTCAACCATGTGCGAGCCGGCCCATGTAACATCATAGTGAAGTACTTGGTGCATAACACATCACTAACGTCCAACTTATCCATGGCCAGCTCGTAACTCTCAATCCAAGCCTCTAGAGGGAGATCCGCTGTGTAGTTGGGCACTTTGCGAGGACCCTTAAAATCTTTAGGCATGTGCTCGTTACGTAGAGCTGGCACTAGGCACGACACTCCAATGTTTCTGGCACTCGACCCGGCTCCCACTAAAGCTGAAGGAACTATCGGGGGTGGCTGACAAGCCCCCTGGTTTCCTGCTTCTGCCTCACGTCGGGCCCTTGCATCGTCCACAATGGCTTGAGCATCAGTCTTGGGTTATGGAGCGGGTTATCCTAGGGCGGATTACGTCGTCGTTCACTCCTTGAAACTGCCGGTGACTTAGCATGCCGGCTATATCTACGACTCGATAGCGGCGACGAATGTACACGATGCCGGCTGTAAGAGTAATTAGCCTGTTGAGTAATCGCTATCTGCAACAATTCAATAGCGTTCCGGGTTTCAACTACAACCGGTCACTCATCGGTGATAGGAATCGCAGTAAGCCGGGTTGCTGCTGCTACCATGTTGTCCACCAGGTTGGAGAGGTGACTCGACGGTGTCGGGAAGTGTGGCGGTAGCGTCCGAGCAAGGCGAGTGTCGGGGGCGGCTCCTCCCTTCGCGCCAAATCTAGCTGGAGCGGCTGCGCCGCCACTCTGCTCCCTGGTGCATTAGAGATTAATTGGGGTATAACACGGTGCTCCTGGAGTACTTGGGCCTGCCCCTGGTGTGTTGAACAAACGTGCGGGCTCATAACTCGGAGGCAAACGGCTCCGGTACCTCCGCTGATGAACATCATTGGAAGCGTTCTGCTCAAGGTTTAGACGCCAAGCCTCCACCTTTAGACGCTCCGCCTCTGCATTAATCTGGGCTTGTAACTCAGCTGTCCATGTGTTTTCAGCGTTAATATCCTCCTAGGCCTTGGTCATCTGCTCCCGAAGCTTTGCAATCTCCGCATTGCGCTCTCCCTGATTTTCCCCGCAGTGACCTCGGTTGCCAGCAAGGTTGTCAGGGTGGTCATCAGCTCAGACAAAATTTGAGCTAGAGGCTTGGCTGAGCCGGATGCTGAGGGATCCGTTGTTGCCATAGCTCTAGCCGTCGTGGTATTGAGAGCCGGCGCTGTCCCCACCATGAAGATGGCGGCTCGGTATGGCGGCTCGTAGGGGTCCGGAATAATGTCGCCATCGGAACAGCCCCCAAGCCTGCCATCATGAAGCTGGTAGATTGACTCTGTCTCCCTGGTAGAGGACTCACCATCTGAATAGACAAGAGTATCTCCTCTAGACGCGGAGTTTTCCACAAGTTCCACACCTTGCGTGAAACCAACGAAGACGTGCTTCCGGCCGGCCTGGATCCGGGTGGGTTGCGTGCACCGAGCCGGCTCTATGAGAGGTCGGTGCAGATGTCCGGCTAAGGCTCAGATCCGCCGTTCTTGCCGATGAAGACGTGGATTCCGCCGAAGGGGACCCGGTACCCGTACTTGATTGAGTCGGCCTCGGGGCCCTAGCCGGTGTCGTCGATGTAGAGCTTGCCGCGGCGGCTTTTCGTCATCCCGCCGATGGCGTATCCCTCGATCCCTGGGAAAGAGCCCTTCAAAAACTCGAAACCACCATGTGCTGGCCCCATGGTTAGCGCCAACTGTCGTGGTTTTGTCATGGCAGATGTCCTAGTGTGAGGACTTAGTCGTGAGGCCATCGCAACTAGGTGATTAGCTTGTTGGGGTTGACCGGAATTGAGAGACGCGGATTTACCCAGGTTCGGCTCCTCACGATCGAGGTAATAGCCTACTTCCTGCTTGTTTGCTTATTGCTTGGAGATAAATTACAAGGGAGCGGATTCTCTTGTGTAAGTGCATCTAGTGCCCCTTAGTGATTTTGGTGTATTGAAGACTTATAGGTTAAGGGACTAATGTGTTTGTGAGTGTACACAGGTTATATAAGTCTCTGAGGAGTTTGATAAATCCGACGAATGTCGACCCCTAAAAATGAATATCCTCATTTGAAGATTATGGTTTTCTTGAAGACTTTGAAAATGAGGAAATTGGTGTGACCTTGAAGACATTGATATTGATGCGAGGATTATGAAGCGTGAAGACTTTTGTTTTCGTAGTTTCATTTTCTCTTTCTTGAGTCATAGGAAACAGCGTACTGTTAAAGGGGGTCAAGGTAAAACTAAGCGAAAGTTTCTAAGTGATGCTCATCTCAAAGCCTACACATACCCAATCGTTCGAGTGAAGCCTTTGGAAATCTCATACAGTTCAGTTAATTTCTTCAGTGAGAGAGACGAAGATCTTCCGCTCTCTGAGGAATTTGTTCTGACTGAGGAATTAGGAATTCGCCAGTGCGGATTGCCTACAAGTGAGGAACTTGATAGCCCTGAGGAATTTGAGAGCTCAAATTTCTGACCATTGTTGTGCTACGCGCCAGCTGTCCCAAATATCTTATCCACCTAACAGTCATATCATTGAAGGGCATTTATGTGTTATCATGTCGGGCTGCTCCCCGGCTATAAATAGCCGCCCCCTACAACCACTAGCTGGTTGGATACTCCGAGAGAAACTGACACTTGTCATTTAGAGCATCCCATCCTTTGAGGAGTTTGAGAGAAAATCATCAGTGAGGAAAAACCCAAAACCCAAACACCTACAACCCAAAGTGATTGAGCTTCACTGAAGAGATTGTTCCTGTGTGGAACTGATGCTTGTTACCTTTGAAGTCTGTGCATCTTCCAGACGGTTAGGCGTCATGGTCTAGAGCATCCAAGAGGAATTGTGGATCACTGAGTGACCAAGTCTGTGAAGGTTTGGAAGTCACCTGAAGACTTACCACGAGTGATTGGGCAAGGTCTGTGTGACCTTAGCTCAAGGAGAATACAGTAAGGACTGTGTGTCTTGGGACTGTGTGTCCTTTGGTTTAAATACCAAGCTGCTCCAACCAGACGTACAACTGTCACAGCAGTTGGAACTGGTCTACCAAATCATTGTCTTCACCGAGCTACTGGTTCTATTTCCTCAACCCCTTTCATTTCCTCGCTCATGTGTTGATGAAATTGATCGTTACTATTTGAAGACTTTGACTGAAGACTTTCTCAATTTCCTCAATCCTATTTCTTCAGTCATCTTGTCTTCTGCCTGCTTATCCTATTTACATGCTACCTGTGCTCTGTGTATGTTTCATTTCATCATGATAACTATGCTACTGTCTTGTTATGCATGCACCTGAGTACTTATTCCGCTGCTTGTAGTTCATCACTTAGCAAATTCCTCAAGTAGTATTTCCTCAGTGATGAATTTGTAAAACTCACCTATTCACCCCCCTCTAGTCGATATAATGCACTTTCAATTGGTATCAGAGCAAGGTACTCCCTTGTTCTCTGTGATTTTGGTTTAACCACCTGGAGTTTTAGTTATGTCGACTGCAGGCATGATCAAGGTCTCGGCTGGGTGTCCTACCTTTGATGGGACGGACTACCCCTACTGGAAGAACAAGATGTGCATGCATCTTGAGGCAATTGACAACGATCTCTGGTACGTTGTGGAAAATGGTGTTCCCTCCGTCACTCCTTCCGTGAACGCTGTTGATGTGAAGAGATTCAAGCAACTTGACTCTCAAGCGAAGAATATTATATGTGGCCATCTGAGCAAAGGACAGTACAGCAGAGTGAGTGCTTTGGAGTCTACAAAGCTTATCTGGGACATGCTGTCCAAGGTCAATGAAGGAATCTCAACCCAATGTGATTCTCGAGTTGACGTTCTTCGCAATCTCTTTAACTGCTTCAAAAGACTCGACAATGAAAATGTTCAGCAAACCTTCGATCGCCTCACTGACATCTCAAATCAGCTTCAAGCACTTGGTGCCACTGACATCACCGACCATGAGGTGGTGAAGAAATTGCTGAGATCACTTGATTCCTCATTCGATACACTGGAACTGATGATTCAAGAACGTGGAGACTACAAGTCACTAGATCCTGCTGATATCCTTGAGAGGCTGAACACTCATGAATTCCAACAAGCTGAGAAGAGAGATCTCTACGGGCCAAGCTATGGAAGATCACGCGCACTGAAGGCCAAGGCAGTTTCCTCATCTGAAGGAGAAGATTCCGATAGCAGCCTTGGTGACCCTGAATAACTAAGCCAGGAGCTAGCAATGCTTGTGAGGAAATTCCAGAAGTTCTCAAGGCGTGGTCAATTTGGAAAATCTTCAAGAGGTGATGACTTGAAATTAGATTCCTCATCCCGCGATTACAAGAAGAGGACTTGCCACAAATGCAAGAAACTTGGTCACTACATAACTGATTGTCCTCAATGGGCGAAGGAATCAAAGAAGAAGAAGTACAAGGATGACAGTTCAGACGACTCGAAGAAAAAGAAGAAATCTTCAAAGTCCTCATCGTCAAAATCTTCAAAGACTTCATCTCACAAGAAGAGCAGTTCCAAAAAGGCTCGGGCATTCATTGGCAAGGAAATGGATTCTGAAGCTGAATATGACGAAAATGAGGAAGAGGAGGAATCCGAGGTGTCAGACTCTGGTGTGGCGAGCCTAGCTCTCGCTACTGCTTTCGTCAGCAAGTCCATCTTCAACACTGAGGAAAATGGCTTCCCCAACACTGCTGATGATGGCGATGATGACTACGCTCCCACCTATTGCTTCATGGCAAAAGGTGCCAAGGTACTCAAATATCCCTCCTCTGAATCAAGTGAGGATGAATCTGATGAAAATCTCAAACCTAGCTATTCCAAACTTGCTAATATTGCCATAAAACAACAAAATGCTTTGGAAAAGGTTCAAAATCTGCTAGACAAAAGCGATGACCTGTTGGGTGAGGAAATGAGTCGAACTCAAACTCTGACTGATAATCTTCAACGACTACTGTCTAAGTTTGATAATCTTCAAGGTCATCATGAAACACTCTTAGTCGATCATGAGAAGCTTTCTTATGAATTTCTTCAGAGAAAGCAAGATCTTGAGAAGCTAGGGGTGAGTCATGAAGATCTTCAGAAGGAAAATGATTTATTACCTGCTCAACAGATCAGTTCCGCTCAGGAAGAATTCATTCCACCATGTTTGAAATGCATTGAACGTGAATCTGCTGAAGAAGTGATTCCAGATCATGAAGAAAATCATGCTAGTGCATCTGAAGAAAATGCTCAGCCCAATCAAAGTCGTCAACCTGCTCATCCTCGTGTTGCAAATGAAGTGCAGATTGAGAAAATCATCGATGACATCAATGCACCAGGTCCTCTCACACGCTCAAAAGCTTCACATTTTTCTAAATTTTGTGGGCACTTTGCTTTTGTCTCTATCACGGAGCCCACCAAAGTTGATGAGGCATTTCTGGAGCCTGAGTGGATTCAAGCTATGCAAGAGGAATTACATCAATTCGAGCTCAACAATGTGTGGGAACTTGTCAAGCGACCAGACCCTCGCAAGCACAATATCATCGGTACTAAGTGGATCTACCACAACAAGCAAGACGAAAATGGCCTAGTGGTGAGGAACAAGGCTCATCTTGTAGCTCAAGGCTACACACAGGTTGAAGGAATTGATTTCGATGAAACTTTTGCACCTATTGCTAGACTTGAGGCTATTCGCATATTGCTTGCTTATGCTAACCATCATAATATCATCTTATATCAAATGGATGTGAAAAGTGCATTCCTCAATGGTAAGCTTGAGGAAGAAGTATATGTGGCTCAACCCCCAGGTTTTGAAGATCCTAAGCATCCTGACAAAGTTTTCAGACTTAACAAGGCCCTCTATGGCCTCAAGCAGGCCCCTCGGCGCGTGGTATGATACACTGAAGGAATTTCTCATGAAGAAAGGCTTTAAACCCGGTTCACTTGATCCAACTCTTTTCACCAAAACATATGATGATGAATTATTCGTGTGCCAAATATATGTTGATGATATTATCTTTGCCTGTACTAACCAACGTTACAGTGACGAATTTGCCTATATGATGAGTGAGGAATATCAAATGTCTATGATGGGAGAATTGAAGTTCTTCTTAGGTCTCCAAATTCATCAACAACGCAATGGCATCTTCATATCTCAAGAGAAATACCTCAAGGACGTTCTGAGGAAATTCGGCATGCAAGATTGCAAAGGCGTCAAAATCCCTATGCCCACAAATGGTCATCTATGCACCGATGAAAATGGTAAACACTTAGATCAAAAGGTATACCGCTCCATGATTGGCTCTTTATTGTATCTATGTGCATCTTGGCCAGATATTATGCTTAGTGTTTGCATGCACTACTGGAATCAGGATCTTTGCCGTCAGCCAGCTCTTTGCCGTCAGCTAGCTGACGGCAAAGATGCTCTTTGCCATCAGCTAAAGGAAAGCTGACGGCAAAGAGAGAGCTGACGGCAAAGATCATGTTTGCCGTTAGCCAGCTCTTTGCCGTCAGCTAGCGGACGGCATAGAAGCTTTGCCGTCCTCTAGCAGACGGCAAACAGGGAGGGTGGCCCACTAGCGAGAACCACCTAACGGCCACTTTCTTTGCCGTCTGCTAGCGGACGGCAAAGAAAGTGGCCAACCTAACGTCTGTTAGCTAGGCTCTTTGCCGTCTGCTAGCAGACGGCAAAGAGCTGTGACCTAACTAAAAAGCGGCCAGCGTGCACCCCATCCCTCTCTCTGTCCGCTCTCTCTCCCCTGCTCGAGCCACCGCTGCCCCTCACCCGTGCCACCGCCCCCGTCGCCGGCCGCCCCGCCCCCGTGCCCGAGCCGTCGCCCCGCACCACCCCCGTCGCCGGCCGCCCCGCCCCCGTGCCTGAGCCGCCGCCGCCCCACGCCACCCCCGTCGCTGGCCACCCCGCCCGGCCGCCGCGCGCCACCCCCATCGCCGGCCGCCCCGCACCGCCCCGCCCCGCCCCCGTCCCGAGCCACCGCCGCCCGGTGCCACCCCCGTCGCCAGCCGCCGCGCGCCACCCCCGTCGCCGGTCGCCCCACCCCCGTGCCCGAGCCGCCGCCGCCCCGCCCCTTCTCGTGGTGAGTTTTTTTCTTCTTTTTTTTAGATTTAGTTTATGTTTGTTTAGTTTAGGTTAGGTTAGTTTAGTTTAGGTTAGTTTAGTTTAGTTTAGTTTAGTTTAGGTTAGTTTATTTAGGTTTTTTTCTTTCTATTTTTTAAGAATAAACAAGAAAGATGAAAAAAAGAAGTAAAAGAAGAAGAGGAAGAAAAAGAAGAAGAGGAAGAAGAAGAATATATAAAAAAAGAACAATAAGTAGTAGAAGAAGAAGAAGATGAAAAAAAAAGAAGTAGAAGTAGAAGATGAAAAAAAAGAAGTAGGAAATGGGGGCGCCCGGGGACGAGCGGGTTAGGGGGTTCCTCGACGTCGATGGAACCCTAAATAGCAAGTATCATCGGTGCGAGATACATGTGGCCGTCGGTGTCGAACACTACATCCACGTCCCACAAGTGACGCTGGCGTCCCGCAGCAACAGTTCTCGGGGTCGATGGTGGTCGAACACCTTTGCGAATTTGTCTTGCAGCCTCTGCGATGACGATTAAAAGCCAAGTGTTGAAACTTGAAACACCCAAACTGACTCAAGTCGGTTTGGTTGTTTGAAGTTTCAAAACTTGGCTTTAATCCTCATCGCATAGGCTGCCAGACAAATTCGCCAAGGTGCTCGACCGTCATCGGCCCCCAGAACTATTGCTGTGCGCGGGACGCCGGGCGCCGGCGTCACTTGTGGGATGCGGATCTAGTGTTCAATGCCGAGCGCCACATGTATCTCGCACCGATGATGCTTGCTATTTAGGGTTCCATCAACACCGAGGAACCCCCTAACCCGCTCGTCCTGTTGTAAATATTTAGTTAGGTTGACGGAAAAAACAAAATAGCTATGTTACTCATCTTTCGATTTAAATGTGCAGTTTTTTCGTCGCTGCGAGGGTCTAGTGTTCGATGAGCTCCGCCCCTACGTTCGTGGGTGAGCACAAATGACATCTCCTCCTCCCCCCTTTATTTGCTCTGTTCCGATCTTCGTGCCGATGAAACTTGCTAGCTATAGGTGTCTTCAATCATCAGTATGCATGACCACTATGCGTCTCCCGTTCGAAAGGGTTACATCTATAAATATGCCTGCATTTGCATATTTATAACCGTGATTCTTTCGAATTGCCCAACGTTATTCATGGACAGCCCGAGTATGTGTAGATTGGGTTCGTTTTCCCATATGCTCTGCTCCGGATCCGATGCAGAATTTCGTCAGTGCCTCCCTGTTGTTCTCCGGGTACACATCCTCTCTGCTTATTGCCGAGACGTGTATCAGGAGAACAGCGGGGAGGTGCTGCCGAAATTTTGCGTCGGATCCGGAGCAGAGCATGGGAAAACGAACCCAATCTACACATACTCGGGTGGGATTAGGACCTATCTTTACCTATTAGAGTCTAGGTTGCATGGACGTAATAAAAGTGACAAACTCCATTAACTGATGAATATATACATGCTGATATATATATATATATATTTCTTATGTGTCCAGTAGTTAGGCAAGATGAGTGATCGTGCGTGGATGTACACCGGACACACTAGTCAGAAAGACATGACCATTGAATGTTTAACAAAAACCAAGGGGTTTCTGAGAGCTGCATTTGCAAATGGCCAGAGGACAACATGGTGCCCCTGTGCCAGGTGCAACAATTGGCACAAGAGGACAGAGGATGTAATGGGCAAACACCTGTAGAAGAGGGGTTTTACGCCAGATTATACGGTGTGGACATTTCATGGCGAGTCTGCTCAACGTGCCAGAGTTGAGGTGCTTCGTCGTCGCACCGATGAGCATGGTACCGGGATGCAAAACATGGTGCAAGACTTTGATGATGCTCGGGACTCGGACGATGAGATGGAGGAATCTGCAAAGGCCTTCAATGAAATGTTGGAGTCTTCAAAATGTCCTCTCCACGAGCACACTGAGCTTTGTCAGCTGGATGCCATCTCACAAATAATGGCTCTGAAGGCTCAATTCAACTTGGGCAGAGAATGCTACGACGCAATGATGACAGTATTTGGACATTTTCTACCCAAAGGCCATGTACTACCTGCAAACCTGTGCCAGTCAGACAAAATCCTCCGTGCTCTTAAGATGCCATATGAGAAGATACATGCCTGTGAGAAAGGATGTGCCTTATTTAGGCTTCAGTATGCGGACTTGAACTATTGTCCCATTTGCAAGTCATCCAGGTATGTTGTGGTAGACAACGGTATGGGTGAGAAGACGCAGACCAAAATCCCCATTAATGTTCTTCGGTATATGCCAATTGTACCAAGACTTCAACGTCTTTTCATGGTCAAAGAGACGGCCAGACAGATGACATGGCACAAAACGGGCAAAAGAACCCAGCTAGATGCAGATGGGAAGGTGATGATGGTGCACACATCGGACGGTGAAGCATGGAAGCGCTTCGATGCATTACATGATGACAAAGCGGCAGATCCGAGGCATCCTCGAGTCGGCATCAGCACGGATGGGTTCAGTGTGTTTGGTCTGACGGCAGCCCAATACAGTTGTTGGCCCGTATTTGTCTTTCCACTCAATCTCCCCCCCGGACAGATTATGCAAAGAAAGAAAATTTTCCTGACGTTGATAATTCCAGGGCCCAACTATCCGGGGAAGAATATGAATGTGTACATGCAGCCGCTGAAGGACGAATTGCAAGAAGCCTGGGATAATGGGTTCAAGACATACGACTCCTTTAGCAAACGGAACTTCATAATGCGTGTCTGGTACATGTACTCGACGCATGACTTGCCAGCGTATGCGCTATTAGTTGGCTGGTGTGTGCATGGAAGGTTCCCGTGCCCCACATGCAAGGGAGCTCTTGAGTTTCGTTAGCTTCAGGCCGGTCGCAAGTTTTCTTGCTTTGACATGCATAGACAGTTCCTGGATCCTCGCCATAAGTTCAGGAAAGACAAGAAGAACTTCATCAAAGGTAGAGTTGTCAAAAACTCTGCACCACCTGCGTTGACAGGCCAAGAGACCCTGGATCAGTTAAACGCTCTCGAGCCAGATCCAGAGCGTCCAGGGTATTTCAAGGAGTATAATTCGAAACACGCCTGGACTCACAAGACATGCTTGTGGGATCTGCCTTACTTCAAAGACCTCCTTTGCCCACACAACATCGACGTGATGCACACTGAGAAGAATATCGCCGAGGCACTTTTTGGTACATTGTTCGGCATAGATGGGAAGTCAAAGGATAATACTAAGGCTAGAGTTGATCTGGAGGCGCTGTGTCATAGACCGTTACAAAACATGCAACCACCGAAAGGAAAGAAGAACTAGACAAAGCCAAAGGCATGGTTTAATCTTGGAAGGCCAGCTATGAGGGAAATTATCTTGTGGGTGCAATAGCAGTTGATGTTCCCCGATGGGTATGCAGCGAATCTAAAGAGGGGAGCGAGTCTTGATAAATTGAAGATATTTGGTCTCAAGAGTCATGATTGGCACATATGGATTGAGCGGGTAATGCCGGTGATGTTGCGTGGCTTCATCCCTGAGGAAGAATGGCTAGTACTGGCAGAGCTCTGATATTTCTTCAGTGTTCTTTGTGTAGGAGATATGCCCTAGAGGCAATAATAAATGTTATTGATTATCTCCCTGTTCATAATTAGGTTTATGTTCCATTCTATAACTGCTATGGTTCTCGAGTCTACAATAACCACGAGGCTCGGAGGAAGACTCATATGCACGTGTGGAATAATAAACGGTAAAATGTATTCCTAGTCTGGCCTCTGAGACTAGCTCAAGTGTTGCATGATGGTTCTGTTTTCCTGATCATGGGCATGACTATGCCGGCAATTTTGAGGGCACAATGTTAGAAGAACATTTGTGTTGAATCGACCCGAATTGATGTTATGCTATGGGATACTTTCGTCACAAGTTAATGGTTAATAACACAGAGATGGTTAACGTTTGCATGATTCCTTAGACCATGAGAGTATCGAGTTTCTTCATGCTTGATTCATGAACTTTGGGGTTTGTTAAACGTCATCCGTAAATGGGTGGCTATTACGGCGGCTTACGGGTTCATGGAAAAGTGTGTCAAGTAACTTGATAGCTCGAGATTGGGATTTGCTCCTTCGACGATGGAGAGATATCTCTGGGCCCTCTTGGTGTTACGGTATCCATCATCGTCTGGCCAGACACTTTGTGATTTGATCACGGGGATGCCGGAACACGGGAACGAGAAAAGAGAACAAATACCAGTAACGAGGTAACTGGCATAGTGGACAAGTTGTTGACCCACGGGGATGCCATCATGTCTCACCTCGGGTATTTGTAACATATCGCGAAGCAACAGGAATAGCACACGGCAACTGGAGGTTCACTCGAATATTCATTCGTGTGGGTATAGGGGTCAATATGGGTGTCCGCGGCTCCGATGTTGATCATTGATCGGAAGGGGTTCCGTGTCATGTCTATACTTCACCGAACCTATAGGGTCACACACTTAAGGGTCATCTATCTGCTGAATACTAGACAGGAGTCTGAGAGAAAATCACCGAAAAAGTTTCGGACACCGAAAAAGTTTCGGACAGCGGAAAAGTTCCGCAGAGAGAACACCGGATGAGTTTCGGTGAAACTAAAAAGTTGTTTCGGGGTATTCCATTAAGTCAAATTGGTTTCGGCACATGCCTGATAATTCTTGGAGGGTGCCAGAATCATTCTGGAAACTTCTGGGAATTTTCTGAGATGAAAACCGGAAATGTTCCGGAGCTGCCGGAACCGCTTCAGATGCTTTTCGCAGATGAAATCACTAAACTGGAATTGTTCCAGAACGCATTGAAAATTATTTTAGTGGGTACTGGAAATTTTCTAAGCCCACATAAATATTTTCAGTTCGAACGGACGCTGAAAAATGTCGTCATGAATAGTGAAAGTGCTTTTTGGGTTACTTTTTGGAAAGGCATTATTTTGGGTTTTGTCCCAAGATATTTTTTGGGGGTGACATGGATGGATGAGGCTCCCTTGGGGGAGCCCCTCCTAGGTGTGGCCGGCCACATGGGGGCTCCTCCTTGGAGCCCCCTCTTGTGCCTTGGTTTCACATTTGGGTCCTTGTGGAAGGACTTCATTCATGTGCTTTTGGGTTTTCTTGTAAAACCACCCTACCCCTTGGGATTTCCTATAAATAGAGGTGGAGGGGCAGCACTCCACACTCACTCTTTCTCACATACAAGTGCCATTGCATGATATGGCTTCTCTCTCCCTCCCCGCAAAATAGTTTTGCAGAGCCGAAAGGCTGTCTGGGTTCCGGTGGGAACTAGTTCTGGACGGCGAAGCCCTGCCGGATAGATGACACCGTATGTGTGCAACTCTGTAGAGAGGTCGTAGTTTCGATCTTAGTGCCCGAGGGGCTGTTCGTGAGTGCCTCCCGAAGGGCTGTCCAAGTGACGGTCCAAGTTCTGTGAGTCCTCCCGAAGGGCTGTCCGAGTGACCGTTCGAGTTTGGAAGGTCCTCCCGAAGGGCTGTCCGCGACACCGTTCGGGGGACTGTTCGACCGCCTCCTGGAGGGCTGTCCGAAGGGAAGACGAGGGTATACATCCTCGCGGTTGGGAGGTTGTAAATCCTAGCTGCGGGGATCTGCACCGCCGATCATCATCGACTCTACTTCCGCTGCGCTACGAGTCGGTAACGAAAATGATCAAACCTTGTATGCAGTCTCCATAGTGGTCCTGGGCTGGTGCGTAGGTCAGAAATTTTTGTTTTCTGCTGCGTTACCCTACAGTGGCATCAGAGCCGTGCTATGCGTAGATGCAGGTTGCGATCTAGAATACATGGAGATGTATGGGTGTTGCACAATATAATTAGGTAGTAGATGAGTTCTATTACTGAAAATTATTTGTGCGGGTAGCAGATGAAATCTGTTACCCGATGTTCTTGTTGCTTCCCTAAATTTGCGTAGTCCTAATCTTGACAGCATGGTGGAATCTCACAAAGTTCTGGCAATCCGCGATCCTTTCATGCTGCTCCTGAGTATGCTGATTGACAGATCAACGAAGTGCTAACAGTTCTTTGGGTTCCACCATAGTTAAAGAAAGATGGATGTTTCGCAAACGAAAGGGCAATGTAGATATGATCTGCACGGGGGTCATGCGTATGACGAAGTTTAGTATGGGGCTCGAGATTTTATTATCTCGGTTTTCATACACCCTGGAAAGTTAATCTAGCGACTTGAATAATCATACTTGATGATGGACGTTGGTAGCTTCGGTTTGTTTCGAAACCTTAGAAGCCACGTAAAACAAGTTTTTGCTTGAACCAATTAGAGGCGTCTAACTTGGTTTTGCAGGACAGTTTGCATGTGCATGTGATGTGGTATAGCAGTGCTCATAATAATTTGATTATGTATGAGATGACTATATGATGTAAATTAATTAACATGACTTGCGTGTCATGATTCGGCATGATGGCTGGAGCCATATGATTGCACTTTTATGACCTGCATGTCAACCTTAAGTAATGCACTTATTTTATTAGCTATAGAGATAGCAATATTATCTGGTGCATCGACAAGGTGGTGGCAATCTTCGCGAAGGAGAACACCGACGCGAATGCCGAAGACGAAGAAATACAAGACTTCTCCGTCAGAAAGGGCTATACCATATCATGCTTTTATGAATTGCTTGAGATGTTTATCCCTTATGATGCACCCTTCTTGATTGCGCGGTAGTCACTTTTTATTAGGGTGATCTCTCACAAAAATATCAAGTAGTTAGTGTTCTCCCAAGTGTAGCACCGTCACGGCACCTAACTTTTCGGGGTATCACAGGATCTCCCTGGGTACGAACGATTAGGGATGTGTGAGGCGGGTGAGTTGAGACCTCGCAGTAAGATCACTTGGTTGTCTTGACGTTCTGGAAGGATCTCCCTGAGCTCGGAACACGCCCATCGAAAGATGAACAAGAGTCACATAGAGATGTGATCGGCAAGTTAGCCTACCGATTGAAGTTCGCGCCATCAGTGTTCATCTTGTTCAATGGGGTTGAATGGAAATGTGGGTCTTGTATCACTCACAATCAATTATGAGAGATATTGATTTGAGTGGGAGCGCACTGTTGAATTAACTTGTTTAATTCTCAGTGCAATTAATTATGAACACTGTCTAAGTGTGGTTTGCATAATAGTTGTAGAATAATGGCTCGCGTTTCCACCTTCCCTATTAAAATTGAATAGCTGTTAAATATCTGGTTAAAACTTTATGGTTGGTAACGTAATGTGAGGATTGTCCTCAAGAGTGCCGAGAAGGACTTTGTCCTATCGCATACTTTCGGTATTCTCTCGCTTATGCTATGGATCATGTGACTCTCGTCCTTCGATCCAAAAGCAAGAATTCCGTTTCAGTCAAGTGCAATATGTTTGCTTCCATGAGACCCGAACTTCGAAAGTTTGGATAGTTATGTGATATTCATGGAATCTGAAAATCATTTTCAGAGATAGACAAAGGCTAAAAGATATGAGATATCCAAAGCAACGTTTGTTTGCAAACTATTAGTAAAAGAGTTTACTATGCATTAGACTGATAAGAGAGGGATCCAGAAGAACGCCTATCATATGATGAAAGGTGAATAAAACAACAACTTAAAGAGAAAGGAAGTGTCCGAAGGGTGTTAGTGAAACTTTCACGCCTAGGAAGTCCGGGGCTAACGCCACTCTTAAGTTGGGTGCTTCTTCTGAGAGTAGGAGAAATACTAAAAGTTAAACTGTTAGAAGTATAATGGCAGAAAGAAAGAAGACTGGAATATCCAGCTCATGTATGAATGTCATACAAGTTTTTGATGTATAGAAGGCTAGTCAAAGATATAGTTCTTGGGAATTATGATTAATTTGTTAATCACTGATTCTTGGGTATTGTGAGTTAATCATAGAGATACCCGCTCGATTGCATTCTGTTGCAACTTGATGTAAGAACTACTATGGCCTGAAAGACTAGCCAGGAATGAGGTTTAGGTATACACAGGGAACATAGTAAATGTTACTATACCTTCCATCGGTGTATTACCGTCTGTATTTATTTTCATAATTCATTTAGAGTTTTACAAACTCTAGCCTTTGCATAAAGTAATCTTGCAAGAAGGTTGTTCATAAGAGAACTTTTTATGTTCGATGTTATGAATAACATAAGGGCCATACTTTCATTGAGAATGAGATGCATGTTATGAATAATGATAATAATATATTACCTCTGGATTTACTTTCATAATTCATTTTAGAGTTTTACACACTCAAGCCCATTGCACAATGTTTGTTGCAAAAGAGTTGTTCATAAAAGAACAATTGTTGTTCAGTATTATGAATAACATAAAGGGCCATGCTTCCATCCGAGATTGGACGTATGTTATGAATATTGATGGTAATATGATACATCTATAACACTGACGCTAAATGTCGCAAGACTAAAAGAATACCACACAAGTGTGGCACTGCATTTGGTCACATTGGAGAAACCCGCATGGAAAACTCCATTATGATGTATTTTGAAGTCGTTTGATTTTGAATCATCTGACACTTGCAAATTTCCTCCGAAAAGTGAAGTGACTGAAATACCGTTCACAGGCCGTAAGGAATGAGCAACAAACTTATTGGTGATCATACATTTTGATGTGTGTAGTTCAATAAATGTTGTTGCAAGTAGTGGATTTATCTATCTTCAGAAATGACTCAAGTAGATATATGGATAATTACTTGATGAGACGAAAGTCTGGATCTTTTGGAATCATTCGAAAGGTTTTCAAATATGAAGTAGAAGTTATTGTAACAAGAAAATTATGTTTCTACAATTCGATTGCAGAAAGGAATATTTGAGTTACAAGTTTAGCGAATGTCTGATGAGTTGTGAAAGGGGTTTCATAACTTGCACCTCCCGGAGCACCACTGCAAGTGGAAAGTCCGTGAAGATGTAATCGAACCATTTATGACATGGTAAGATCAAAGATGACATAAATAAATTTGCCATTATCCCTTTTAAAGAGTGATGCTTTAGAGACTGCGGCTTTTACACTGAAAAGAGCTCCATCTGGTCTGTTGAAATGACACCATGGTATGGTACGCCCAACCATGTTATATCTTTTCTTAACATTTGGGATATGGGGCTTGTGTAAAAGGTTACAAACCTATTCCAAATCAGACAAGCGCTACTTTGTAGGTTATCCCAAAATGTTGGGTATTCCTCCCTCACTATGCCGAGGCAAATAGGTTTGCCACTAAGAACGGTATGCTTTTTGAAGAAAATGGTTCTTTCAAAAAGGTGAGTGGGAGAATAGTGCAACTCGACGAGATAAACAGTATCTTCGTCATCAGATCAAAGGAAAGAGACCTTGGAAGTAATTCCAGGTTTTCCTACTGCGACTGATACGGAAATCTCTACAATAAAATGTATGGACTTCGGCCGAACTTGCAGCTGAACCACGTAGGCAAGGCTCGTGCAAACCTCTCAGGTGTGCAAACGAGATATTGTTGTTAGACAACAGTATACCTATGATACACAAGGAAGCGTTGATGGGCCCTGACTCCGGAATTGGCTAAATGCCAATACAACCTGAGTTAGTTTCCATATAAGTGATTCAAGATTAAAACCTTGATACACCTTTCGGAAGACTTAGAGTCTAACGAATATTTATGGAACTTAAAACTGATATGGATAAAATGTTTTATCCATAAAGCTCGACTTGTTACAATAACAAGTTCAAGGAGTTGACTACGATGAGATTGTCTCACCGTAGCGATGCTTAAAGTCGGTTCGGGTTGAACTAGCAATTAATACATATTTCAATCATGAGATATAAAACAAGGATGACAAAAGGATTTCCATCTGATGGAAATGAAACCAAGGACTTGCATGTGTTACAGTCCAAGGTATTTTGTCTATCTAGAGGATGCTAGTAAGGGTGCAAACTTCAGAGTTCCAGCAATGGACAGAAGAGAGCAAAATGGAGTTGGAATCTTCGTGTTTTGATGAAATGGTCAAAGGGGTTTGACTTCATCAATGGGTCACGAAGATGCTTGTAATTCAAGAAAGTAAGTGGGAGCATAATAAAATTTCTAAAAAATGTTGTGTGCTTGACACATTGTTAATTGGAAATAAATTTCTTGACACGAATTAGGACTTCATTTGAAAATAGTTTTTCGATGAAGTTCTTGGGCTAAATAGCGTTGATATTAGGCATGATGATCTATGGAGATAGATTTACCTGATGGGGCTGAGCAAAGATACATATTGACAAAATGCTAAAACCTTTTAGCATTAAAAACGTGAAGGAGTGATTCTTGCCGAAGTCACATGGAAAGAGTTTTTGCAAGACTCGGTGTCCCAAAACACTAATGAGCAAAATACATGATGGAGATTCCACACACTCTTATGTTTGGATTAATCATGTATTCCATGGTATGTAAAAACAAACCAGATATGTCCAATACTCCCAAAGTTGTTGCGAGTATAGATACCAAAGTGATCAAAAGTACTGATCATGGGACAACAGTGAAAAAGGGTCATTGAGTACTATAATAGCACTGATGACATGTTTTCTCGCAAGCGGAGATCATGAAGAGTTCGTTGTAAAAGGTTACATCGATACAGTCTTCATCCATGCTCCATGCGATTTTCGATTTAAATTGAGGGTTTTGTGTAACACACAATCTGGTGGCACAGTTAGTTGGAATTTGTTCAAACAAGTTACTGTGGCAAATTCTATAACAGAGGCGAAGTATGTTGCCGCTTTTAAAGTGACAAAGAAGATGTTGAATCATACAGTTCATTCATGAACTTAGTTTGGTTCCAAGATGGCTTTTGTCAATGGGACACTACTGCGGGTAGTTGCTCCATAACTCAGTCTGAGGAATCCAGGTTCGACCTGTGATTCACATACATACAAAGCCAAGTCCACACCAAATATGAATTTTGTGAAAGCGTAAAAACGCGAGGATACGCAAAGATACACACGGAGCTGAAGTCGTCAGATCCATTGGACATCAGGCTATACCACATGCGAAGCATATTTACACCGGTGTGCCACAGGTGTGAAGTGCATTAGCATTAACTAGATTATTGACTCTAGTGCAAGTGGGAGTCTGTAGGAGATATGCCCTAGAGGCAATAATAAATGTTATTGATTATCTCCCTGTTCATAATTAGGTTTATGTTCCATGCTATAACTGCTATGGTTCTCGAGTCTACAATAACCACGAGGCTCGGAGGAAGACTCATATGCACGTGTGGAATAATAAACGGTAAAATGTATTCCTAGTCTGGCCTCTGAGACTAGCTCAAGTGTTGCATGATGGTTCTGTTTTCCTGATCATGGGCATGACTATGCCGGCAATTTTGAGGGCACAATGTTAGAAGAACATTTGTGTTGAATCGACCCGAATTGATGTTATGCTATGGGATACTTTCGTCACAAGTTAATGGTTAATAACACAGAGATGGTTAACGTTTGCATGATTCCTTAGACCATGACAGTATCGAGTTTCTTCATGCTTGATTCATGAACTTTGGGGTTTGTTAAACGTCATCCGTAAATGGGTGGCTATTACGGCGGCTTACGGGTTCATGGAAAAGTGTGTCAAGTAACTTGATAGCTCGAGATTGGGATTTGCTCCTCCGACGATGGAGAGATATCTCTGGGCCCTCTTGGTGTTACGGTATCCATCATCGTCTGGCCAGACACTTTGTGATTTGATCACGGGGATGCCGGAACACGGGAACGAGAAAAGAGAACAAATACCGGTAACGAGGTAACTGGCATAGTGGACAAGTTGTTGACCCACGGGGATGCCATCATGTCTCACCTCGGGTATTTGTAACATATCGCGAAGCAACAGGAATAGCACACGGCAACTGGAGGTTCACTCGAATATTCATTCGTGTGGGTATAGGGGTCAATATGGGTGTCCACGGCTTCGATGTTGATCATTGATCGGAAGGGGTTCCGTGTCATGTCTATACTTCACCGAACCTATAGGGTCACACGCTTAAGGGTCATCTATCTGCTGAATACTAGACAGGGAGTCTGAGAGAAAATCACCGAAAAAGTTTCGGACACCGAAAAAGTTTCGGACAGCGGAAAAGTTCCGCGGAGAGAACACCGGATGAGTTTCTGTGAAACTGAAAAGTTGTTTCGGGGTATTCCATTAAGTCAAATTGGTTTCGGCACATGCCTGATAATTCTTGGAGGGTGCCAGAATCATTCTGGAAACTTCTGGGAATTTTCTAAGATGAAAACCGGAAATGTTCCGGAGCTACCGGAACCGCTTCAGATGCTTTTCGCAGATGAAATCACTAAACTGGAATTGTTCCAGAACGCATTGAAAATTATTTTAGTGGGTACTGGAAATTTTCTAAGCCCACATAAATATTTTCAGTTCGAACGGACGCTGAAAAATGTCGTCATGAATAGTGAAAGTGCTTTTTGGGTTACTTTTTGGAAAGCCATTATTTTGGGTTTTGTCCCAAGATATTTTTTGGGGGTGACATGGATGGATGAGGCTCCCTTGGGGGGGGCCCTCCTAGGTGTGGCCGGCCACATGGGGGCTCCTCCTTGGAGCCCCCTCTTGTGCCTTGGTTTCACATTTGGGTCCTTGTGGAAGGACTTCATTCATGTGCTTTTGGGTTTTCTTGTAAAACCACCCTACCCCTTGGGATTTCCTATAAATAGAGGTGGAGGGGCAGCCCTCCACACTCACTCCTTCTCACATACAAGTGCCATTGCATGATCTGGTTTCTCTCTCCCTCCCCGCAAAATAGTTTTGCAGAGCCGAAAGGCTGTCTGGGTTCCGGTGGGAACTAGTTCTGGACGGCGAAGCCCTGCCGGATAGATGACACCGTATGTGTGCAACTCTGTAGAGAGGTCGTAGTTTCGATCTTAGTGCCCGAGGGGCTGTTCGTGAGTGCCTCTCGAAGGGCTGTCCAAGTGATGGTCCAAGTTCTGTGAGTCCTCCCGAAGGGCTGTCCGAGTGACCGTTCGAGTTTCGAAGGTCCTCCCGAAGGGCTGTCCGCGACACCGTCCGGGGGACTGTTCGACCGCCTCCCGGAGGGCTATCCGAAGGGAAGACGAGGGTATACATCCTCGCGGTTGGGAGGTTGTAAATCCTAGCTGCGGGGATCTGCACCGCCGATCATCATCGACTCTACTTCCGTTGCGCTACGAGTCGGTAACGAAAATGATCAAACCTTGTATGCAGTCTCCATAGTGGTCCTGGGCTGGTGCGTAGGTCAGAAATTTTTGTTTTCTGCTGCGTTACCCTACACTTTGTGCGAAAGAACTATCGCCTGGCCTGCTAGAAGAAATGGAAGAGTTGGCGCTGGAGTTGATCTGCAAGTTAGAGAAGATCTTTCCGCCGGGCTTCTTTAATCCAATGCAGCACTTGATTTTGCATCTCCCAACCGAGGCAAGATTGGGGGGGCCCGTGCAAAATTGTTGGTGCTACGCAACTGAGAGGATGCAAAAGACGCTATGAGCAAAATGTAAAAATAAACGTAGAATTGAAGCATCGATGGCTGAGGCATTCATTAGTGAGGAGGCGGCAAACTTCGTGACAGCACACTACGAAGCCAAAAATCGTAATTTGCATAATCCGAAGCCTCGGTACAATGCTGACGACGCTAAAAAGGGTGGATCCAACCTCAGCCTATTCAAAGGGGATCTCGCACGAGCCGGTGCTTCTAATTCCTTAACGTTGGATTTCGAAGAATGGCAGATCATTTCGTTGTATATCTTCACCAACCTAACAGAAGTGCGGCCGTACATCGAGTAAGTTCTCGGTACATTGTTTCGCAACTTCTAATTCCTTTGAACTGCTCTTATTCCCGGATAAATTTGATACAGTCGATACGTCGCCAAATTCTTGTATGGAGTGGTGATCCAAAAGGATTCCGTCGAAGAGTATGAGCTTCTGGCAAAGCATGGAGGCGGCTATCCCGGTTTCATCTCTTGGTTCAAACAAACGGTAATTTCCATTAGACCATTTCATTTCTTCGTCTAATTTGTGGCTAATGCAACAATCCCTTTCGTATTAAACTTGTAGGCTAATTCAGAGTTTATGGACGCCGATTTGAGACAAGTCGCTAATGGTTTTGACTTTAAGGTCCGTTCATTTGACAAATACGACATCAACGGGTATCGCTTTCGTACCTATGGCAAATAGCTATCTATGGCCGACCGAAAATCTACAAATTGTTGTGTCTCTGCTATCGATGAAGGAGATACTGAGTATTATGGAAGAGTTGAAGCAATTTATGAACTTCAATTCTATGGTGCAAACCCACCAAACGTCGTAGTCTTCAAATGTTATTGGTTCCAGCCGAAGGACACTAGAAGGACTCATGAACACTTAGGGCTAGTGGAAATCAAACAAAGCACCCATTTGGATGTTCCCGATGTCTATATTATGGCTCAACAGGCAACCCAAGTTTTCTATCTACCGTGGGCCTGTCAAAGTGATCCAAATCTCAATGGTTGGGATGTCGTTTATGAAGTGTCGCCATGTGTTAGACCACCTCCCCCCAATGAAGAGGATTATGAACCTCATATTAACCCAGACACATATGAAGGAGAATTCTTCCAAGAAACACGTCTTTCCAAAAAAGGTTTCAAGAACCGCTCTACTTCACCCCAGAACATTGAAGTAGACAGCGACAGTGAACCCGACTTCACCCATGAGCCGGAACAAGAAGAGCCTGAACTAGAAGAGGTTACTGCTATGGATGACCTGTCAATGCTTGACCGATTACGTAAAGGTGGCCTTCCACATGATGATGCATTTATTAATGATGATGATGAGCACATCATTACTGATAGTGATGATGATGATGCATTTATTGATCCCGGAGCATTTATTGAACCCGACGATCCAGATTATTATTAGGTATTCAATTTTTTATGTTGTACTTGATTTATATAGTTACTTGTATGATTGTATGATTTATATAGTTACTTGTATAATTTTCTTACTTTGTATGATTGTTTCTTATACATAGTGCCATGGTCTTGATGTCCGTCCCCGTCGGCCCTCGCCCGCTTTATGATTCGGATGTGGTAAATTCTCTTTTATAACTATTTGTTGCATTTCGCATTTATGACAATTATGGCCATCAAGTTGACATAGAGATATTTTAATCTAGGAGGTATGTGAACCGGAATTTGAAACCGACCCTCTTGTCGAGAAGTTAAATTTAGTTGAAAAAGAAAATGAGTATTTGAAAGAAAAAATTAAAAGAATTGAAGAAGAGAAGATGACATTGGAGTTGTATGTTGCCGATGTCGTCGATGATCACAAGATGAAGATGAATGCAATGCACTTGAAGATGGATGCAATGCGCCTGAAGCTTAAGAAGATTAGAAAATATGCCATTGATAATGAGGCTTGGTATCATTATGCCGTTGGATCAATTGTTACCTTAGTTGCGATCTTCATCGCATTTGTTGTGATGAGGGTAAGTTTTCTCTAGTGTTTTGCTTAACAAATGCATACTTAGCTTATTTTCCTCCTAAATGGCATAATTACCTAAGTTAGATAAAAATGGCATTTTTACCTACCTTAGTTAGAAGAAGAAGAAGAAGATAAAGAAGAGGAGAGGAGAAAAAGGAAGAGAAGAAAAATTATTCTTCTTCTTCTTCTAGCTACTCTTCTTCTTCTAGTCTTCTTCTTCTTCTTCTAACTTTCTTCTTTCCCAATTTGTAGATTTGCTTTCGATGAGGAAGCTTGCGTTGATGGAGTCTACTCTTCTCCTTGTGCTTCCTTTTTGTTTTGATTTTGTAGGATGAACAATGTGAAACTTGCTACCTATATATGTATGTATGGATGAAACCATTGTATGCTTGTTGTTGGATATGTTGGCTAGCTATATATGTTGCATATGGACTTTTGATTTGGTATGTATATGTGTTGGATGATCATATCCATATGGCAGGGATATGATTTGGTATGTATATGTGTTGTTATGCTTGTTGAAAGTATTCTCAAATGTGTGTATATATATCTGTGAAATTGAATGAATTTAAGAAAAAACAGAAAAAACAGGGGCTGTACAGGCTCTTTGCCATCTGCTGGCTGACGGCAAAGAGCTTTGCCATTAGCCAGCAGACGGCAAAGCTGCCACGTGGTAGCTACCTGTGCAACCTGGGGTGCACTGGGCTGGCCTATTTGGCAGCTTTGCCGTCTGCTGGCAGATGGCAAAGACCTTTGCATCTTTGCCGTCTGCCAGCAGACGGCATAGCTTGCCACGTGGCAGCTACCTGGGGGGCATCTGGGCTGGCATATTTGTGCACTTTGCTGTCCGCTGGCAGGCGGCAAAGATGCAAAGGTCTTGATGGCAAAGCACGCCGTTAACCCCCTAACGGACCTAACCAGCCACGTGTGCCGTCCAGGCTCTTTGCCGTCTGTTGGCGGACAGCAAAGACCATTTCATCTTTGCCGTCCGCCAGCAGACGGCAAAGAACCCTTTGCCATAGCTTATTCAGCCGGACCTGTTGCCGTCTGCTGGCTGACGGCAAAGGCCTTTGCCATCCGCCTTGCATGCCTTTGCCGTCCGCCATGGCACACGGCAAAGTGCCTGATTCTTGTAGTGACGTGTGCCCGTTTTCAAGCTACACCGAAGGAATCACACCATAAGGCTGTGAAACATATTCTTTGATATCTAGCCCACACTCCAACACTTGGATTATGGTATCCCAAGGGCTCGGTTTTTGATGTCATTGGATATTCTGACTCTGACTATGCTAGTGATCGAGTGGATCGCAAGTCAACATCAGGCACATGTCCTTTCCTCAGACGATCCTTAGTATGTTGGTCCTCGAAGAAGCAGAACTGCGTATCACTCTCTACTGCTGAAGCTGAGTACATTGCTGTTGGTTCTTGCTGTGCTCAATTGCTGTGGATGAAGCAAACCCTCAAGTACTATGGCATCAACATGAAGAATGTGCCGCTCTACTGTGACAACGAGAGTGCCATCAAGATTGCTCATAACCCAGTTCAGCACTCAAAGACTAAGCACATCCAGATTCGTCATCATTTTCTTCGAGATCATGTGTTGAAGGGCGACATCTCCATCAGCCACGTGAAGATTGAAGAACAGCTGGCAGATATCTTCACAAAGCCCTTGGATGAGAAGTTATTTAGCAAGTTGCGGTGTGAGCTAAATATCTTAGAATCTTCGAATGTTCTTTGAAATGACACACATCCTAACACTTATGCAAAATTGATGACTTAGATGTGCAACACACGAAGTAACATTTTTCTTCAATCAATGAAGACTAACCCTCTAAGTGTGAAGAAATTAATGAAGAATCTGATTCTCAGAGCCCTACGACAATTGTACGCGGTGTCTAAAATCATCATTCTTATACGGTGGGTCACGCCACCAACAAAAGTTGAAAATCTTCAAATTTGAGTTTTTCTTCATTTTTGCAAATTCTTCAAATTCTTCAAATTCCTCAACTTTGCAATTTTCTCAAACTTCTCAATTAGTGTTCTTCATTGACTATATATATATATATATATTTGAGTTTTCAATGTCCTCGACAGCATTCACTTATTGCTAATTCTTCAAGTTGTTTTTTCTTCTAAGTGACTGTGATCGGACCCGTTCCCCCTCTATGCTAAACTCAACGCAACTTGTTCAGAAATTCTTCATATGCGTTCTATTTGAAACCCGTTCAAAATCTTCACTGTGTCCTTGACAGCTGAAGAATTTGCGAACGAAACTTTAAAAAATTTCATATCTAAATTTTCGGCTGTTGCCGCTTAAACCGTTCTGCTTCCCACGATGGATTAAACTACTCACTTACGATCCCCCACGATCTCAACCTCTCAGTACGTGGGTGACACATGTAGATAGGATAGTAAGGGTCAGGGGCATGTTCGTCCAAAATCTTCAGGCGAGCAGTTTTTCACTGCGGCTATAAATACCCCCTCGCCCTCCTCATACTCCATTTACTCCGCTCGACCTCAATCTCGCTGGAGCTCTCAGACCTAGCGCCGCCGCTACACTCCATTGTCGCTGGTGAGGAAGAGCTTCACTGCCTCGACCTCATCGCTGTCGTATTCGCGCCAGCCGCGGAAATCTTCACTCCGTCGTCGCCGTAGCTGTCTCCCGCCGCCAAGTTAGGGTGTGGGAGATCTGGGCAGATGAACTTCCAAGTTCTAATTCCCAGTTCATCATGTTCTTCGTCAAGGGTAATTAAAATCTAATTTTACTGCCCTACTTTGATTCTTATGATTTTCAGAAAATCCTCAAAAGGTGTTTAGTCTTCAACTCCCCACTCCATAAGCACCGGAATGCTTCTGTTCCTTGATTTGTTTCTCTAAGCTCTGTTTTTCTTCAAGATTCCTCAATTGTGTGGATTTTCTAATCTATACAACTCTGGAACCTAAGTCAAGAACACTTAGTGAAATTCTTCAAGACTCCTATGTTCAAATTCCTCAAACTTGATACTTTTTGAAAATTTCTGAAAACGCATATGACCTCTCCAAATTCTTCGCACCTATACTCTGTTCACAGGTACAAAATGTCTGCTGCTGAATCACTAGGTTCTCATTAACTTAACTCATTTGCAGTGTTCCTCGAAGAAAATTTACATACTTCCTCAAAAACATCCAAAGTTAAAAGTCCTCAAGTGAGGAAAATGGCAGATGGGAAGAGACCTCAGAAGGGAGGCAAGAGGCCTGAGACAAACACCGAATATTGCACACCAGATGAAGCTACTCATGGGAAGGAAAGTAAGAATCAGTGCAAAGTGCGCATTCAGAGAATTGAGAAGAGATGGGCTAAGGAATGGAGGGAATATCGCTATGTTACTCCCAACGTACATGAAGAAATTCGCCGTAAACCCTCCATGTCCAAGAACTCCTTTGGCTGCTGGCCAAGTAGCTGATCCCACCAGCATCAGACGCGGTGAGGACTTTCCAAAAGAATGGGACAAGCGCCAAGCCAAACTGGCTAAAGTGGCTAAAGAAGCAGTGAAGAAATTCAATCAGGATTCTCATGCTGCTGCTGCTGCTGAAGCCTCTGCTAGCACAACTGCACCAAAGAAGGCCATACTGAAGAAGTCTGCTGTGAAGAAATCTTCAAGCTCAATGCCCTCACGGCCAAGTTCTTCTGTGGCAAAGTCCTCAGGGCAAAATCCTCAAGCAACTTCTTCAAAGGTTGTGCCAATCCCCTCAGTTGCTTCAAAATCTTCAGCTGCTGCCACAAAGTCCTCAACACCTGTGCACCTTGCAATGTGTCAGCAGACAGCAGGCTTTTCTATTGCCTCAGGGGCTTCTGCATCATCCTCAGCTCCACCATAGTCCTCAACAAGTCCAACTTTGCTGAAGGTCAAAGTCACTTCTGGACGTGGAACGAGGCCAAGTCCTCATAAGAAGCAAGTTGCATTCCATGTTCCGTCTGATGATGATGATGAAGCTGATGATGATGAACTTGCTGAAATCATCAGGGACAGACAAGAAAGAGCTGCTACAGCCAAAGGCAGCTCTGTGCCTCTTATACTGGATCCGAAGATCCTCGACTTCATTGACCTCTGGCACAAAGATCCCAACACTCCACTGTCTGACCTGAACCTGACTCCTGGTCAAAATCGCATGCTGAATGCCTTCATAGGCGAAGAAAAGTGGAAGTTTCAGAAGGCCAGATAAGTGAAGAAGGCCTAATACAAAAAGGAGCGATTTCTGAAGAACAATGTTTTGAATATGTCTCCTGAAGAACTTGTTAATATGCAAAAGGAAATCAAAGGTCTCAGTGATGAATTTGACAGATATCATGCAGATTGACTAGGTGCCAAAGTCAGATTTGTCAAGATTGACAAGAACCTGAAGGAAAACGTTGCAGCACCATCACAACAGCAAATTCCTCAAGCTGGAGCATCTGCTCAGCAAACTAAAGAAAATGAAAGTGCAGCTGATGAAAATCAGACTGCTGAAGAGACTGAAAATACCAGGGCTGCTGAAGAAATTCCAGCTCTTGAAGAACATGCCAGGGCCACCACCAATGTTGCGCCTGAAGAACATCCCAGGCCAGCTGAAGAATCTGCTGCACCTGAAGAAACTGAGTATAGCAGGGCAACTGCATCAGTTGTGCCTGAAGAAACTGCACCAACTTCATCTGCTCCTCCTGCTAAATCTTCAAAGCTGAAGAAAATCACTCTTCCTTCTACATCAGAAGTGAAGAAAACAAAAGCAGCAGAGAAGGAAGCCGCAAGGAAGAGGAAAGCATCAACCTCTACAGAGTCCTCAGCTCCCAAGAAAGGGAGGACTTTGACGAGCTCTTTCTCTAATCCAATTGATGCTGCTCCGATCTCGATAGTGCCATCAAAGGAGCTCATTCCGTTTGGTGAAGAATATGTCATTCCAGATGACTCTGATGAAGAAAATCCTTCTGCTACTTCTTCAGAACAGTTGGATGAAGAAATTGAAGTGGAAGATATCCCTTCCACCCCATTGGTATCATTGCCTATGCCTCAGTTCACTACTGAAGAGGCAGGCATTGAAGAAATTGAAGAGGATGTGGATATTGGTTCAACAACTCCAGTGCTGAATGGTGATTATTGGGAAAATCTTCACCCCAACTCACCATTGACCACACCTCTGCATCAAATTCCTCAGTCCCCTGTGCAAACTAAAGAAATTCAAACGGGATCTGAAGGACGTCAAACTTCTCTTCATTCCATACCTGAGGAAATTCCAGCTGTGACAGCTGAAGAAATGGAGACTCAGACAGCTGCTGAAGAAAATGAAGCTTCAATTCCTCAGTCAGCAGCTCCAGAGATTATGACACAAGAGGTTGTGAGACCATCAACTGCAAATCTTCAGCCCAAGAAACAAAATCCTCATGCAAAAAGACCAAAATTCAAGGCTGACGATTTCTTCGCTGAGCATCATTTCTTCACTGATCTCAATCCATATGACTCAGCTAGACTTCGTCGCAAGCGGTTCTGGACTGCAAGCCAGATGAATTTCTATTCATCACTTCTGTTTGACAAGGACAAGGTATTTCAGCACCGTCAAATTCCTCATGTGGACATGGAGTCCATTCCTTGCTTCCAACCTGTCTTGAATGTTCTTCACGAAGCTGGGCTCCTGAATTTCTGTGCTGATATCTGTGATTGGAATGAAGAGCTAATTCTTCAATTCTATGCTACTCTGCACCTCACTGGAAATGTGGCTGATATCAACTCATGGGTGCTTGATTGGATGACTGAGAACACTCACTACCAAGCTCCGGCCTCTGAACTTCTTCATGCTGTTCCAGTCAGTCCTCCTGCTGAAGGCGCAAGGCTTATGTATGAAGAATCTGAACTTCCAAATCATCTGATGCAAGTGCTCATGAAGCCTTTGTGGCCTGGACAAGCTCCTAGAACCACCTTCCTAGTGAAGGATTTGCTCTATGTGCCAAGAACCGTCTATCGTATCCTCACCAAAACCCTCAGCCCAATCAAAGGCCACAACTCAGAAGAAGAAGAAGTTGTTGGCATCATGAAGAATCTACTATTCAACATCATACATGGGATTCCCATTAACTATCACGATTTCTTCATGAGGACTTTGGCAAATGTTGCACTGTTGCCGTTTGAATTGAAGCCCTATGCTCCTTGGATAATGAAATTCATCAGAACCAGGTCTTCAATTCACTACAAGGCAGATTTTCAGAATCACCTCAGCTTTTTGCCTCCCATTGAAGTCCTCAAAAGGACCATTTCTTCAATTGATGATGAAGGCAAAGCTGCTGTTATTGATGAAGGCACTCGTCCATTGGATGGTCAGTTTCGTAAGGCTGCATCTTACTCCACCAATGATGACTGTGCAACTCAAGATTCTGCCGCAAAAGCCTCAAAACAAAATCCTCAAGCTACTGCTCCATGAGTGATGACTGATCGTGAGCTTCTTCTAAGTCTTCACCAGAAAGTCGATCGCAATCACAAGTGGGTCAAGCATCAATTTGGCTCAATTCTTCAGAACATGACTGTCACTCAGAATACTGTGAAGAAGAATCACTACTATGCACATGAAATCTTCAATCACACTTGGGCCATACTTTCTCATCTCTACAGTACTGAAGATCTCAAGCAGATGGACTTTCAGCAGAACTTTGATTGGGCTCATCCTCCTTCGAAGAAATTCAAGAAGGTGAAAGTTCCTCAGCTGGTAACAAGTTCATTTTCTTCATCGCGTGAGACGGATGAAGCTGAGGATCTTGACGACACTGCGGCAGGCCCTACATCGACAAACGACCCCGACAACGCTGGCGCTCCTCCATCAACATCATGATGATATTCTTCAGGGGCGTTAGTCCTCATTTTTCGTCCCTTTTGGTCATTCGATGACAAAGGGGGAGAAATTTGAGTTAGTCTTCAAGCGGGTCTTATATATGGGCTGTTTTTTTCGTTAAGTTACAACTCTCGCTCTTCTGAAGTGTTTGTTGGTTGAGTTGTAAACTTAAGTCTAATGGTGGTCTGATACTTTTGAACTGCTTTCTGCATGCTTATTTCCTCAAGTACCTTAATACATGCATGCTGAATTTCGTCAGACACCATTTTTGATCATGCATTTCAAATTCTTCTTATTATATGTTAAATGCGTGAATGGATTACAAGATATAGGCGGGATCTCCATGATTTTATTCTACAATGTGAATTTGCAGTCAAAGCAAATTCCTCAAATATGCACATCTTCAGGGGGATTCTTCTATATCTTGCAATCAAATTCCCCAATATCAGTATTTACACTTCATATGTTTATCCCCGTTGAAAACTTAACCTATTCGCATCAATCACCAAAAAGGGGGAGATTGTTAGTGCATCTAGTGCCCCTTAGTGATTTTGGTGTATTGAAGACTTATAGGTTAAGGGACTAATGTGTTTGTGAGTGTATACAGGTTATATAAGTCTCTGAGGAGTTTGATAAATCCGACGAATGTCGACCCCTAAAAATGAATATCCTCATTTGAAGATTATGGTTTTCTTGAAGACTTTGAAAATGAGGAAATTGGTGTGACCTTGAAGACATTGATATTGATGCGAGGATTATGAAGCGTGAAGACTTTTGTTTTTGTAGTTTCATTTTCTCTTTCTTGAGTCATAGGAAACACCGTACTGTTAAAGGGGGTCGAGGTAAAACTAAGGAAAAGTTTCCAAGTGATGCTCATCTCAAAGCCTACACATACCCAATCTTTCGAGTGAAGCCTTTGGAAATCTCATAAAGTTCAGTCAATTTCTTCAGTGAGAGAGATGAAGATCTTCTGCTCTCTGAGGAATTTGTTCTAACTGAGGAGTTAGGAATTCGCCAGTGCGGATTGCCTACAAGTGAGGAACATGATAGCCCTGAGGAATTTGAGAGCTCAAATTTCCAACCGTTGTCGTGCTACGCACCAGCTGTCCCAAATATCTTATCCACCTAACGGTCATATCATTGAAGGGCATCTATGTCTTATCATGTCGGGCTGCTCCCCGGCTATAAATAGCCGCCCCCTACAACCACTAGCTGGTTGGCTGCTCCGAGAGAAACTGACACTTGTCATTTACAGCATCCCATCCTTCGAGGACTTTGAGAGAAAATCATCATTAAGGAAAAACCCAAAACCCAAACACCTACATCCCAAAGTGATTGAGCATCACTGAAGAGATTGTTCCTGTGTGGAACCGATGCTTGTTACCTTTGAAGACTATGCATCTTCCAGACGGTTAGGCGTCATGGTCTAGAGCATCCAAGAGGAATTGTGGATCGCCGAGTGACCAAGTCTATGAAGGTTTGGAAGTCACCTGAAGACTTACCACGAGTGATTGGGCGAGGTCTGTGTGACCTTAGCTCAAGGAGAATACAGTAAGGACTGTGTGTCCTAGGACTATGTGTCCTTTGGTTTAAATACCAAGCTGCTCCAACCAGATGTACAACTGTCACAGCAGTTGGAACTGGTCTACCAAATCATTGTCTTCATGGAGCTACTGGTTCTATTTCCTCAACACCTTTCATTTCCTCGCTCATGTGTTGATGAAATTGATCGTTACTATTTGAAGACTTTGACTGAAGACTTTCTCAATTTACTAAATCCTATTTCTTCAGTCATCTTGTCTTTCTGCCTGCTTATCCTGTTTACACGCTACCTGTGCTCTGTGTATGTTTCATTTCATCATGATAACTATGCTACTGTCTTGTTATGCATGCACCTGAGTACTTATTCCGCTGCTTGTAGTTTGTCACTTAGAAAATTCCTCAAGTAGTATTTCCTCAGTGACGAATTTGTAAAAATTGCCTATTCACCCCCCCTCTAGTCGATATAACGCACTTTCAGCTTGACCTTGCTATTGATCGATTGTAACCTAGTCCTATCTGCCTCTGGGACTCGCCTTTATATACAGGTCGAGACACAGGGCTTACAAGAGTCCGGGTCGTACTACGATCCATGACTTAGTATGTTTCTAGCTTGTTCCCTAAGTAAGGAAACTCCTGGCGACTGGGACTTCGGGACTATGAGCCACCGTCTTCGGATGCTGAGCCCTAAGCCAGCCCACTCTGTCAGCCGCCCAACTGGTCTTGCACCTGGGCTCCTTGGCCCGTCTTGAATCTTACTCCTCAGCTGCCACCTGGATGACCCGGCCCAATATAGCGGGTTATATCGTTGGGTTATATCCCCAACACACGATGTTGTCTCAATAACCGTTTGCACATGAAAAACCCAATAAGCAGGCTAATTAGCCTATTATTATTAATCCATTTATTAATCAAATTGACATTTCATATTAAGCACACAATATATTTCATTTTCCTATTACGGAACCGGGATTTCATAATTGAAATAAATCCAAGTACAACATCATATAGCTTCAGCACTCAGTTACACCATATAGGCATATAGCTAGCTACCCCATTACACAACTGCACCAGCATGAAGTTTCACATTCAACATCTATAACCTTTGGAAATTAGCATCATAGATGGTAGATATACATATGAATCTCATCTGGAAAACTGCTGAAGCAGAAGACGAATATTGAGCCTTCAATTATGTTGAAGGTCCTTGCAACTTTAGGCCATTGCCTGTGGATGATTGACCGTCCATCCTTCATCCTCTTGAGGAAGACTTTAATATTATACTGTGGGTGTTGTATGAATACCTTCCTTGCCTCCTGGCCATACAGGTGGTTTGACAGGTAATCATCAGTGAGCTGCTTAGGAAAGGCCTGAAAATAAAGATATGTATAAATATCTTCTCTAAATTTGGAAATGGTGCAAAGGAATAAAAAAGACAAGGTATAAGATTTAGTACCATCTTGTAGTTCACTGATGTCTTCTTCATTGTGCAGACAAATATCTTGTTGTTTTTCGTCGCTAGTTCCTTTATCCTAACAATCTTCTGAGTTTCTTGACTTGACTGTTATTCATGGACAACTCATTTCCCCATATGCAAAATGTGTCAAACAGTGGGTCAAAACCTCTGACAACAGGACCTATATGTGCAAGACCAAATTGTTAAAAACCTAAATATTAGAATGGTTCCTGCAATTGCACAATAATGTGCTATTAGAGAAAGGACCATGCATGTGCAAACCTCGATTGTAAACCTCAATGCTTCCCATTATTTGCCTGCAACACATATAAGATGGTTATTGATCTGGTTAAGTGAGGGTTGGCATACTATTAGTAAAATATGTTGATGAAAAAATAAACACATTGCAGATTCAGTAGATTAATTCGAGCCACATGGAAAAGCCATTTATCCAAACCAAGCATGGTTAAGAATAGGAAATATAGCAATTGTATATGTTTCTCATGTATTTAGTGCAGCCAAATTCGATTTATTCCTCGCATGCATGACAATACAAAATTGTACCCACAACAATTGAACATCGCATTGCAGAACTGAACCAAATAGTTAACTAAACACCACAACAAATGAACCAAACATTAACTGAGCACCACATTGCACAATATATAACATATTAGAAGATCAGGCAGTTAACCAAACCAAACATGCTGAACATCTTGGAAATATAGCAATTGTATTTGTTTCTCATGTATCTTGTACAGCCAAACTCGATTTATTTCTCACATGGAAGACAATATAAAATTGCACCCACAACTATTGAACATCGCATTACAGAATTGAACCAAACAGTTAAGTAAACACCAAAACAAATGAACCAAACATTAACTGAGCACCACATTGCATAATATATAACATACTAGAAGATCAGATAGTTAACCAAACCAACCATCCTTAACAACTTGGAAATATAGCAATTGTATTTGTTTCACATGTATTTTGTACAGCCAAGTTCGAGTTATTTCTCACACTAGTAAGTATGCACGTGCCATGCACGTCTTCTGTAGTCAAAGCCATGTCTTGTATGCAATAACGGCACCCCTCCCCACCTCATCCCATGTCAGGCACACACCTGCGCTCGACCATTAGAGCCGCCTCTTTCCTTGCCTTCACCTTGTCATAAATTTCCTCACCCTGCAACACCACTCTCCTCTCCTGTCAGTACATGCGGATAAAACTCAACGGGTGCTAGCGCCCGTTGGGAGAGCTGTATCAGAGAAGATAGATAATACAGATAATGCCAAGGCCAATTGGCTAGGAGCAGTGCAAAATTACGAAGGGCTTCAAATTCAAAGGACTAATGAAGGAAAAATATAACTGCATCCACATGCGTCAGAGTTGCCTACATACTATTGGTTTATACCAAGCATAACAACTACTCTTTCAAAGAAACTCGAGAGAAAAAAAATACACCACAAAATGAGGGATTCGTCCCGCCATTATGGCTGGATACAGTTAGACCTTACCGCTCTGTGGATTACCGGAGAACAAGAATCAAAATTGGCAGGGGTGCATAATACAGATACATAATTCCATCAGAAACCAACATTTATTGTGAGAGTGATCCTCTCAGGGAAATGTGCCAAGTCCAGCAGCATCCTTAAAAAATGATCAAGATGATCTGCTCCAGAAAGCTTGAGAAATGAAGCTCCTCAGAACTGTGATGTTGATTCTCTCTATTCGATATTTCCACTAATTACTTGATGAAATATTTTATCTGATGGTTATGTGGATGCAGATCAGGCTAAATGAATCAGCTGATTGGCGGACAAGACAAAATATTTATTAAAGCCTGCATTTTAGTTATAATATAGATTAAGATAGTCACTTCTCCAGTTCACGGTAACAGTTCAGAATCCATGGCGCCTAGATTTAACTCTTCATCAGAAACAATTACTTCCTCTAAATCATAGTAGCCTACAAGGGAAAAATAATTTAGCACATTTATTTCCCATACCCTAACATATAATTACCATACTAAAGTGATACATGTAAGGGTATATTTCCAGCAAAAACAATTCACACTACACAAACATTATAGAATCAAGTACTATTTAGCCAATACACTTTTCAAGCTTAGGAACCAATATTAATCACATACCACAGGCCGAGGCTTTACTACTCGAATACTATGGAAATGATGGCAGGAAAATCAGGAGGATTGAGGACGATATATGCTCTAGAATTGTTGTAACTGTCCTCGGAAGCCTGTACCAGAATCAAATATTGATTGTTACAACTGAGTTTGGGTAGAAGTAAAACAAAAAAATTAACTATACAATTAATACATGGTTAGTTGGTCAATATCCTTCCAGAACATGAATTTGAATTGTGTGGATGCATATTATGACCTGCAAAAGAATGACAGAGATCATCCACCACAAATATACATCCATTCATCAGGATAAATTGTTTGCTTTTTCTTCGAAGAGAAACAGTAGCATATACATTCACCTGGATCTATTTGTGAATCAATACATGACAAGGAGTAGCACACAGAAACCTGGTCAGTGGAAATTCGTTTTGGCTCTCATGACGATGGCTGTTTGGTCCAGATGGAGCCCGCGTGTCCTCATCCATGAAGATTGGCCGCCTGAACCCATGAAGAGGCTTGAGTATTCAGAACTAAATTGGGCAGCTACACAGATCAAGCAAGATGACGATAAGATTACTTACCCATCAATCGGATAGACATGGAAATCTATCCCCGGTTCTTGCGGTCGTGGAGGCTGCGGCACAGGGCGACGCGAGAGGCCAAATCTAACCAATAGCATGACATAACAGATCCTGAGGAATCCCTATCAATCACTGATAGTGTGCTCTGTGTTCTTGCTGCGGTCAACAAGCCCTCCTCGTCGTGAAGAGCAGGAGACCTTGCCGGAGCCGGGCGAGGAAGAGAGATGGGCGGCAGGGCCGTGCAGAGCCGGTGGCAAGGGGCGGCAAGGAGGGAAGCAAGATGCGGGCGTCAGGGAGGGCGGCTGGTGATGTGCGGCGATGCGGGCGTCTAGGGAGGGTGGCGTGGGGCGCTGCAGATGGATCGCAGGGTGGCAAGGAGGGCCCACGAGGATTGGGCGTCGCGGGTGAGTTTGTTGCGTGATTGTAGGTTTTTTTGTTTAATCTATTGTAACAGTGGTGTACGCAGGACGTGGGTGCGAACCTTTCATACGGGGATGCCAGAGTTTCGTCCGCCCCCCAAAAATTGCTTGAGGTACTTTTTGTGACTGTAGTTGTTACGTAGATGGTTAGATCTACATGAATAGGCTGATTGTGACCCTTTAATTCATTTGTTTTCTTCCGTGTATGTTTGACGGGGTGCGTTTAGAGGAATTAATGTTTGCTTGTTTAATAGAAGTAGAGATGCAAGACAATACAAAATTGAACCCACAAGAATTGAACATCATATTGCAGAATTGAACCAAACAGTTAACTGAACACGACAACAAATTAACCAAATAGTTAATAAGTGAGCACCACGTTGCACAACATATAGAACATATATACTAGAGGATCAGATTGCATGGTAACACTACAGTACATAGAACAATTCACTAGAATTTGTTAAGAAAAGGCAGGAGCAGCACATGCAACAGGTAAACCGAACATGCTTAACCGGTGTAGCTAGCTAGCTGAACATAGGTCCTTATAGTGAGCTAATAAGACAAGCTACTCCTCATCGTCGGAGATATCGATGATGATTGGCTCCTTGGACTTAGAAGAGAGCAATGCCTCCACATCGTGGGTGCCCTCCTCGTAGTGGTGAGTTGCCTGAGCCACTCCGGGCATCAACCTGCCGGCTCTCGAGTTGAGGTAAGCACGGGCACACTGAGAAAAAACCTCGTAGTCTTCGTCGAAGGCAGCGACGGTGGCCTCAAGAAAACGCCACGAACTGTCATTTAAAGCAGCCAACCGCATGGCAGCATCGGCGCGTGAGGCATCGAAGGCGGCCTCAATGGTGAGGTGCTCCTCCAAGATCTTGGGGTCAGCACGAATGGCAGCCATCGCGACCTCATCTGTGCGTGCGACCGTGATTTGCTTCTTCGCTGCCAAATACTCCTTGAGCTCCTAGCTATACTGCGTGCAGCATGGCTTAGGGCGGCACTTATTTGGAGGATGGGTCGGTGATTTGGGTGGAAGGTGTCGCACCGGCGGTCGGAGCATGTGTGATGTAGAAGGAGGAGGAGGCTGGTGGTCGGGTGTGGATTACCTGCCTAGATCGACGAGGCCGAGCAGCGGGAAGGAGCATCGCCGGCGAGGAGGCGGTGTTGCAAGCAAGCAATGAATGTTTGAACTTGGAAAGGAAGGCGGAAATAGGGGAAATGTGGCTTTTGGTCAGGAGGAGGGGCGGGTGAGGTGGATATTTCCGCGGAAGCCAATTTTTTTTGGCTCGGTGGAGCCGAAAACTGGCACACAAAGTGTCATTAGACACGGTCCCTTATTCAGCACTGTGTATGATATGTGAACATCACAAACAATTCATATAGCCTACCCCATGTGTGATGAGTTTGAACGTGCAAATTTTGGTCCGAATTTCCCTGGTTACAGTGGTCATCCACATCATTGCATAATCTGGGTACACAAAAGAGCCTACAACACACCCACACTTCTTAATCGATCAAGTTCAACAATTAAACAGAGCTAGATGACCTAAACATTACTCTAACAAAAGGCCGGTGCTCTAAACAAAGAGTACTACTCCGGCTGGCACTCGTCAATCTCCGCCGCCTTCTCCATGTCTAGCTCGCGCCTGACGATCTCCTCGGGAGGGGCTCCATGGCATCCATCACACCACACTCTGCAAGCATCTCGCCATCCGCGTCTGCCATCTCTTGGACAAGACCGCCACGAGCTGGGCGTGGGCGGCCGTGGTCTGGGCTTTGATGGGCTCCATCGTGGCAAGGTATATATGCCGTGAACGAACGGACGGCTGCTCGAACGTTCTCGGCGATTGCCAACTCTTCGGTCGTGGGTTGCCGACCGTTGTCAGAGAAGCTTCGTGCGATTTGTGCTATGATCGCCAGGAGCTAGCCACGGGCGGCCTCCATCAGGGCTAAGGCGGCCGCTGCGGAACGGACAGCTGTTGTGCCACTCTCGCTAGTTGCTATCCGCACCGCAGATGTTGCTGCCACCATCTAAGCTGCAACAGCGGCCGTTTGGGCTACCGCGGCCGCCCAGTCGTAGATTGTGGCCGCGCTCATGTAGGTTGTTAGCACGCTCATGGCGGTTGCGGCCGCGATCTCGCCGGAGTGGGCCGCCGAAGTTGCCCTCAAGATGCAGGTCCATGTCCCCATCTCTGACCGGCGATGATTGAACAGTGAAATGATATTTGGGGAGAGCGAGCTAGTGTGCTTGACGCGCCGGCTGTGGACTGTAGCCGACGAACCTTCTCGCGTAAGCCTTATACTATGACGGTGCTCCAAGATATTTTATACTGCATCTCACACAGTTGGTGATAATAAACTGTGTGTGATGTACTTAATTTTTTGTCTAGATTTGAAATACATAATGGGGTCACAGCGGCAAAGGAGGGTGTTTGAATTGCTAGAACTTTTATCTACAATGAACATGCAACTATAGGAGTGTCGTCAATTTTTTTGGAATTATTCAGGGTTCGTTTGGACATTTTTATACACTAACTAAGTTTTCTAGGCATTTAAGGTGCATAATTTAAAATTAAACTACATGCACATGCTCCGGTGCACCAATATGGGTTGTAAAATCTGATATGTGTCCATGGGTGGATGCTTAGGTCCCATGCAAGAAATGGGAGTGAATTTCAAACACGTCGGCACCGTGGCTCGCCGGCAAACGTTGAGATGCTAGGTTTTGAAATTCTAGTAAATCCAAAACTCGTCTGAAATTCATGAAACTTGGTATGCTATCTTGAAATGGCACAAACATGCTGTGGTAAAAAGTTTGTCCCATTTGGGGCGGGTTTTGGTATATGCTTCTCACAAACCAGAGCTTCTCACAAGAAGCCTCATGGTTTCGGTAGGGAATGTGTCACCTTTGTGGCTGAAATGATATTCGTTGCCTCTTCTTGCTTTGAAATTTTTTCTAGTGGTAACATAGACCAACAGGAGTGTCATGTTAAAATTTGGATTTTTTCGGGGTTTGTTTGTACATTTTTATATATTAACTGAGTTTTCTATGCATTTTATGTGCATAATTCAAATTTGAACTACAGGCACATGCTCCAGTGACCAAAATGGGCTGAAAAATCAAATGTGTGTTCTTAGGTGCATGCTCAGGTCCCATGCAACAAATGGGAATGAATTTCAAACACCTTGGCACCGTCGCTCGGCTGCAAACATTGAGATGCTTCATTTTTAAATTATAGTAAATCAAAAACTCGTCTGAAATTCATGAAACTTGGTATGCTATCATAGAATGGCGCCAACATGCTGTGGTAAAAAAATTGTCCCATTCAGGGTAGGTTTTGGTATAAGCTTCTCACAAACCAGAGCTTCTCACAAGAAGCCTCATGGTTCTGGTAGGGAACATGTCACCTTTGTGAATGAAATGATATTCGTTGCCTCTTCTTGCTTTCAAATTTTTTCTAGTGGCAACATAGACCAACAGGAGTGTCGTGTCAAAATTTGGAATTTTTCGGGGATCGTTTGGACATTTTTATACAATAAATGAGTTTTCTAGGCATTTTATGTGCATAATTCAAATTTGAACTAAAGGCACATGCTCCAGTGACCAAAATGGGTTGAAAAATCAAATGTGTGTGCTTGGGTGCATGCTTAGGTCCCATGCAACAAATGGGAATGAATTTCAAACACCTTGGCACCGTCGCTCGGCTGTAAACATTGAGATGCTTGGTTTTTAAATTATAGTAAATCGAAAACTCGGCTGAAATTCATGAAACTTGGCATGCTATCATGGAATGGCACCAACATGCTGTGGTATTTTTCGCATCCAATTTGAGAGAAGGCGCATGAATTAACAGCAAATAAAGGCATTTTGAAACAAAAAGCTGCCACGTTATCATCTCAAACGTTTGTATAATTTAAACCATGGGCATTCTACTAACCATTCATGTGATGCCATGCGTCACACATTTACTGGCTAGGAGGTGCCGTGCGGACATCTGCTTGAGTAGACGGGAGGTGTGCGAGCGCAGTCCACTGCGCAGGCTGACCGGGAGGCATGCAAGCAGTCCTACGCTGCACAGGCTCACCGGGAAGCATGCAAGTTGTACGCTGCGCAGGCTCACTGGGAAGCGAGCCCTTTGATTTCCATGGCCACCCGCCTCGCTCCCAACCTCTCCATTAATGGCGCCCGAGCCGCTGTTTAATACGAGCGGCCTTACTCTTCGCCTCCCATTCCCCTCTCGCAGACCTCCATGATACGTCTCCATCGTATCTACTTCTCCTAACTCTTTTGCTCTTGTTTTGGACTCTAATTTGCATGATTTGAATGAAACTAACCCGGACTGACGTTGTTTTCAGCAGAACTACCATGGTGTTGTTTTTGTGCAAAAATAAAAGTTCTCGGAATCAGACAAAACTTTTTGGAGAATTATTTTGGAATAAATAAAAAATTACTGGAACCAAGGCCCACTGGAGGGGGGGCCCAGCTGCCCACTAGGCACCAGGGCATGCCACCCCCCTCTAGCACGCCTTGGTGGGTAGAGGGGCCCACGAGGCTCCGCTGACCTTAATTCCAATGTTATAAAATCCTATTTTTGGAGAAAAAAGAGGAGAGGAAGTTTCATCACGTATTACGATACGGAGCCACCGCCACCTTCTGTTCTTCATCGGGAGGCCAGATCTAGAGCCTGTTCGGGGCTCCGGAGAGGGGGATCTTCCGTCTTCGTCATCATCAACCGTCCTCCATCACCAATTTCATGATGCTCACCACCGGGAGTGAGTAATTCCTTCATAGGCTTGCTGGACGGTGATGGGTTGGATGAGATTCATCATGTAATTGAGTTAGTTCTGCTAGGGCTTGATCCCTAGTATCCACTATGTTATGAGATTGATGTTGCTATGACTTTGCTATGCTTAATGGTTGTCACTAGGGCCCGAGTGCCATGATTTCAGATCTGAACCGTTTATGTTTTCACCATTATATCTATGTTCGTGATCGAAGCCTATCCCCTTCCTCCCTGCGGGCTGGTCCATCGAGCCAGGGCCACCCAATCGTAAGATCCGCGCTGATATGGCGGTTAACCCGATACCACCGCTCAACAACAGCTTCCTCGCCATTGCTGAGGCGAGCAGATTCGTCCCGCTGCATCTCAGGGAGGGGCTCCGCGAGACCATTGAAGGGCTGCTGCATGAAGCTGGTCTGCACACGACGGAGGCTTCAGATCACCCGCTGGGTATTGGTCTGTTTGCATTCGCCAATTCGTTCATCTGTGACACTGCAGTCAATACCACTTTCCAGCTAGATGATGACGACATGGTTTTTTCTTTCGTGCGCCATAACGCTGCTCTGAACATGAGGAATACCACTTATGGCCCAGAGGTCTGGTTAATGTACATTGGATATCCGGATGATTATCAAATGGATTTTCATCTCCAGCGCTCTGTTGATGATTATGGTCGGCTTGTTTCCTGGAACAGTCCAAATCTGGATCGTAGAGTGGTTCTAATTAAAGTTCATGTCATTCACATGCGCCTCATCCCCAAAAGTATTGTGGTTCATCAACTAGGTGGGGATAGGGCTTGCTGGACTGTTTCTGTTTACATATTGAGGGGTGCAGATTGGAATGCTCATGACCTGAGGTCCCAACGGCGGATGAAGAGCCACCGCCGGCTAATGGTATCCCACACCCCATGTTCGGAGAAGACCTCACCGCGGAGCAACTCTACCAGCAGCAACTTCAAAACTGGCTTCTTCAGAATGGGATTGCCAATGATCCGGCCCCTCACAATGTAGCATAGCAAGATGATCCTCAGCCAGCCCAATGAGATGCATGGCCTGAGCCACCAGCTCCACAAATGCCTGCTGCTCTGGTTAACTTTCAATCCTGGCTGGCTGCTTAAGGTCTCCTGGTGCAAGATGGAATTTTACCTGAAGACAACCTAACTGACAGTGTTAACTCTGCCTGGAATGACTCAAGCTCCACTGCTAGCACACATGGCTCCTCCAACTCTGATCGTGATCTTCAAGTAAGTACTATGTTTGTGGCTCCTTGCTACTTCTTGAGCTTGCATTGATTTTTCCCTTGAAGAGGAAAGGGTGATGCAGCAAAGTAGAGATACGTATTTCCCTCAGTTAAGAACCAAGGTATCAATCCAGTAGGAGGAACACACAAGTCCCCAATAGATGCACCTGCACAAACTAACAAACACTTGCACACAACGCGAAAAAGGGGTTGTCAATCCCTTCACGGTCACTAGCAAGAGTGAGATCTGATAGAGATAGGTATAAAAGATAAGTAAAAGTGTAAAATAAAGCGAAGATAAATAAATTGCAGCAAGGTATTTTTGGGTTTTTCATTTTATAGATCTGAAAATAATATGATAAAAATAGACCAAGGGGCCATAGGTTTCACTAGAGGCTTCTCTCTTGAAGAAAGCATACGGTGGGTAAACAAATTACTGTTGAGCAATTGATAGAAAAGCGCATAGTTATGACGATATCTAAGGCAATGATCATGAATATAAGCATCACGTCCGTGACAAGTAGACCGACTCCTGCCTGCATCTACTACTATCACTCCACACATCGGCCGCTACCCAGCATGCATCTAGTGTATTAAGTTAACAAGAACGGAGTAACGCCTTAAGCAAGATGACATGATGTAGAGGGATAGATCCAAGAAATATGGTAAAAACCCCATCCTTTTATCCTTAATGGCAACAATACAAATACATGCCTCGCTACCCATACTGTCACTGGGTGAGGACACCGCAAGATTGAACCCATCACAAAGCACCTCTCCCATTGCAAGATAGATCAATTTAGTTGGCCAAACCAAATCAATAGATCGGAGAGAAATAAAAAGCTATCTTAATCATGCATAAAAGAGTTCAGAGAAGACTCAAATAATATTAATAGATAATCTGATCATAAACCCACAATTCATCGGATCTCAACATACACACCGCAAAAGAAGATTACATCGAATAGATCTCCAAGAACATCGAGGAGAACATTGTATTGAAGATCAAAGAGAGAGAAGAAGCCATCTAGCTACTAGCTTTGGACCCGTAGGTCTATGGTAAACTACTCACACATCATCGGAAGGGCAGCAATGTTGGTGTAGAGGCCCTCCGTGATCGAATCCCCCTCCGGCAGAGTGCCAGAAAAGGCCCCAAGATGGGATATGACGAGAACAGAAGCTTGCGGCGGCGGAAAAGTATTTTTGGTGTGCCCTCTGATGTATGGAGAATATTTGGGTATTTATAGAGCTAGAATTAGGGTTAGGGAAGTCCCGAGGGGCCCACAAGCCTGAGGGGCGCACCCCCCTGGGGTGCGCCCTGTTAGCTTGTGGCCCACTCGTAGCTCCTCTGGCCTCCTCCCAAAGCTTCATGGTCGTCTTCTGGTCAAAGAAAAATCCCCAAAAAGTTTTGTTCCGTTTGACTCCGTTTGTAATTGATTTTCTGTAAAAGACAAAAAGCAAGGAAAAACAACAACTGGCACTGGGCACTAGGTTAATAGGTTAGTCCCAAAAAATGATATAAAATAGCATATTAATGCATATGAAACATCCAAGATGGATAATATAATAGCATGGAACAATAAAAAATTATAGATACGTTGGAGACGTATCAAGCATCCACAAGCTTAATTCATGCTCGTCCTCGAGTAGGTAAATGATAAAAACAGAATTTTTGATGTGGAATGCTACCTAACATGTTTATCTAGTAATCTTTATTATTATGGTGTGAATATTCAGATCCATAAGATTCAAAACAAAAGTTTAATATTGACATAAAAACAATAATACTTCAAGCATACTAATGAAGCAATCATGGCTTTTCAAAATATCATGGCTAAAGAAAGTTATCCCTACATAATCACATAGTCTTGTCATGCTCTATCTTCATCACACAAAGTATTTATCATGCACAACCTCGATGACAAGCCAAGCAATTGTTTCATATTTTTGATGTTCTAAAGCTTTTTCAACTTTCACGCAATACATGAGCGTGAGCCATGGATATAGCACTATGGGTGGAATAGAAGGTTGTAGTAGGCAAAAAGGAGAAGGAAATTCTCACACCAACTAGGCAAATTAATAGGCTATGGAGATGCCCATCAATTTATATTGGTGCAAGTGAGTAGGGATTGCCATGAAACGGATGCACTAGAGCTATAAGTGTATGAAATCTCAAAAGAAAACTAAGTGGGTGTGCATCCAACTTGCTTGCTCATGAAGACCTAGGGTAATTTGAGGAAGTCAATCATTGGAATATACAAGCCAACTTCTATAATGAAAAATTCACACTAGTAATATATGAAAGTGACAACATAGGAGACTCTCTATCATGAAGAACATGGTGCTATTTTGAAGCATAAGTGTGGAAAAAGGACAGTAACATTGTCCCTTCTGTCTTTTTCTCTCATTTTTTTTCTTTCTTTTTTCTTTCTTTTGGGCTCTTTGGCCTCTTTTTTTATTTTGGGCTCTTTGGCCTCTTTTTTTTTAAATCCGGAGTCTCATCCCGACTTGCGGGGGAATCATAGCCTCCATCATCCTTTCCTCACATGGGACTATGCTCTAATAATGATGATCATCACACTTTTATTTACTTACAACTCAAGAATTACAACTCGATACTAGAACAAAAATATGACTATATGAATGCCTCCGGCGGTGTACCAAGATGTGCAATGATCTAGCGTGACATGTATAAAAAATATGAACGGTGGCCAAGCCACAAATACTATGCCAACTATATGATCATGCAAAGCAATATGACAATGATGGCATGCGTCGTAATAAACGGAACGGTGGAAGTTGCATGGCAATATATCTTGGAATGGCTATGGAAATGCCATAATAGGTAGGTATGGTGTCTGTTTTGAGGAAGGTATATGGTGGTTTTAATGCACCGGTGAAAGTTGTGTGGTACTAGAGTGGCTAGCAAAGGTGGAAGGGTGAGAATGCGTATAATCCATGGACTCAACATTAGTCATAAAGAACTCACATACTTATTGCAAAAATTTATTAGCCCTTGAAACAAAGTACTAATACGCATGCTCGTAGGGGGGTAGATTGGTAGGAAAAGACTATCGCTCGTCCCCGACCGCCACTCATGAGGAAGACAAGCAAAATAAATCATGCTCCAACTTCATCACATAACGTAAGAACATACGTGCATGGTTTAGGAATCACAAACCTTAACACAAGTATTTCTATTAACCTACAATTACCAACTAGCATGACTCTAATATCACCAACTTTATATCTCAAAACAATTGCAAGGAATCAAACTTCTCATATATTCAATGATCTACATGAAACTTTTTATTATATCCCTCTTGAATACCCATCATATTAGGACTAAATTCATAACCTAAGCAAATTACCATACTATTTTTAAGACTCTCAAAATAATATAAGCATGAGAGTTCATCAATTTCTTCAAAATTAAACCACCGCCGTGCTCTAAAAAGATATAACTGAAGCGCTAGAGCAACTACCTAGCTCAAAAGATATAAGTGAAGCACATAGAGTATTCTAATAAATTCACGATTAATGTGTGTCCCTCTCAAAATGTGTGTACGACAAGGATGACTGTGGAAAACTAAAAGAAAATACTCATATAAGACAAGACGCTCCAAGCAAAACATATATCATGTGGTGAATAAAAATATAGCCTCAAGTAATTTTACCGATGGATTGAAGACAAAAGAGGGGATGCCATCCGGGGCATCCCCAAGCTTAGATGCTTGGTTGTCCTTGAATATTACCTTGGGGTGCCTTGGGCATCCCCAATCTTAGGCTCTTGCCACTCCTTATTCCGTAGTCCATCAAAATTTTACTCAAGACTTGAAAACTTCACAACACAAAACTCAACGGAAAACTCATGAGATCCGTTAGTGAGACAAAGCAAATAACCACTTTTAGGTACTGTTGTAAACTCATTAAAATTTTATATTGGTGTTATATATACTGTATTATAACTTCTCCATGGTTCATACCCGCTGATACTACCCATAGATTCATCAAAGTAAGCAAACAACACAATGAAAACAGAATCTGTCAAAAACAGAATAGTCTATAGTAATTTGGACCTTAGACAAAGTTCTGTAACTCCAAAAATTCTGAAAAAGTAGTACAACGTAGGTAATTTGTATATCAATCTTGTGTAAAAAATTCAGAATTTTATCACACTCCAGTGAATTTTAACAATTATTCTACTGCATGCAAAAGTTTCTGTTTTTCAGCAAAATCAAATCAACTATCGCCATAGATCATCCCAAAGGTCTTACTTGGCTCAAACACTAATTAAAACACTAAAACAAAATTATTACAGAAGTAATGTTGTATATTTATTCAGGAACAGAAGCAAAAACAAAAAATACAAAATAAAATTGGGGTGCCTCCCAACAAGCGATATTGTTTAACACCCCTAGCTAGGCATATTGCATAGATCTAGGTATTGTCATCTTTGGTATTTAGTCCATAAGTATCCCTCATAATAGATTCATATGGTAACCTAACTTTCTTTTTTGGAAAGTGTTCCATTCCCTTCTTTAACGGAAATTGAAATCTAATGTTTCCTTCTTTCATATCAATAATTGCACCAATCGTTCTAAGGAAAGGTCTACCAAGAATATATAATAGGGCATGTAGGATTGCAATCTATATCAAGCACAACAAAATCTATGGGCACATAATTTCTATTTGTAACAATAAGAAGATCATTAATCCCTCCCATAGGTTTCTTAATAGTGGAATCCGATAAGTGCAAATTTAAAGAACAATCATCAAGTTTATGGAAACCTAGCACATCACATAAAGTTTTTGGAATAGTGGAAATGCTAGCACCCAAATCACACAAAGCATTGCACTCGTAATCTTTAATCTTAATCTTAATAGTAGGTTCCCATTCATCATAAGCTTTCTAGGGATTGAAACTTCCAACACAAGTTTTTCATCAAACGATTTCATCATAGCATCAACGATATGTTTCATAAAAGCATTATTTTTATTATAAGCATGAGGTGAATTGAGCATGGATTGCAACAAGGAAATACAGTCAATCAAAGAAAAATTGTCATAATTAAATTCCTTGAAATCCAAAAGAGTGGGTTCATCATTACTTAAAGTTTTGACCTTGCCAATCCCACTTTTATCAATTTTTTCATTAAGATCTTCACCTTCCAAATTATTGGGACGCCTTCTAGCTAAAGTTGACTTTGATGGAAATATGCCCTAGAGGCAATAATAAAATGTTTATTATTATATTTCCTTAATCATGATAAAGGTTTATTATTCATGCTAGAATTGTATTGACTGGAAACTTAAATACATGTGTGGATACATAAACAAATATCGTGTCCCTAGTGAGCCTCTACTAGACTAGCTCGTTGATCAAAAGATGGTTAAGGTTTCCTAACCATAGACATGAATTGTCATTTGATAACGGGATCACATCATTAGGAGAATGATGTGATGGACAAGACCCATCCGTTAGCTTAGCATATGATCATTCAGTTTATTGCTACTGCTTTCTTGAATGTCAAATACATGTTCCTTCGACCATGAGATCATGCAACTCCCGGATACCGGAGGAATACCTTGTGTGCTATAAAACGTCACAACGTAACTGGGTGATCATAAAGATGCTCTACAGGTATCTCCGAAGGTGTTTGCTGAGTTGGCATGGATCGAGATTGGGATTTGTCACTCCGAGTATCGGAGAGATATCTCTGGGCCCTCTCGGTAATACACATTATAATAAGCCTTGCAAGCAAATGACTAATGAGTTAGTTATGATATGATGTATTATGGAACGAGTAAAGAGACTTGCTAGTAACGAGATTGAACTAGGTATGAAGATACCGACGATCGAATCTCGGGCAAGTAACATACCGAAGGAAAAAGGGAATTACGTAGTTTGTCATAAGGTTCGACCGATAAAGATCTTTGTAGAATATCTAGGAGCCAATATGGGCATCCAGGTTCCACTATTGATTATTTACCGGAGAAGTGTCTCGGTCATGTCTACATAGTTCTCGAACCCGTAGGGTCCGCATGCTTAACGTTCGTTGACGATATAGTGTTATATGAGTTATATGATTTGGTGACCGAATGTTGTTTAGAGTCCCGGATGAGATCACAGACATGACAAGGAGTCTCGAAATGGTCGAGAGGTAAAGATTGATATATAGGACGATGGTATTCGGACACCGGAAGTGTTTCGGAGTGTACCGGGTAGTCATCAGAATATCGGAGGGGGTAACGGACACCCCCGGGAGGGTAATGGGCCTATTGGGCCATTAGAGGGGAGCACACCAGCCCACAAGGGGCTGGCGCACCCCCTATGGCAGCCGCCCAAGTGGGGGAAAGGAAAGGGGGGGGGGATTTGGCCTCCCCCTTCCTTCCCTCTTCCCCCTTTCCTTCCCCCTCCGACAAATAAGGTAGGGGGGCGCCACTTGGGAAGAACCCCAAGTAGGATTCGGCCTACTTCGGGGAGCCTCCTGGCTGCTCCCTCCTCCCCCCACCTATATATATGTGGGAGGGGAGGGCGCCTAGCACAACCACGGCAATTGCTTAGCCGTGTGCGGCACCCCCCTCCATCGTTTACACCCTCGGTCATATTTTCGTAGTGCTTAGGCGAAGCCCTGCGGAGATCACTTCACCATCACCGTCACCATGCCGTCGTGCTGCCGGAACTCATCCACTACCTCGCCGTCTTGCTGAACATGTGCTGAACGCGGAGGTGCCGTACGTTCGGTACTCGATCGGTTGGATCGCGATGAAGTTCGACTACATCAACCGCGTTACTAAACGCTTCCGCTTACGGTCTACGAGGGTACGTAGACACACTCTCCCCTCTCATTACTATGCATCTCCTTGATAGATCTTGCGTGTGCGTAGATTTTTTTTGTTTTCCATGCAACGTTCCCAACAGTGGCATCCGAGCCAGGTCTATGCATAGATGATATGCACGAGTAGAACACAAAGAGTTGTGGGCGGTGATAGTCATACTGCTTACCACCAACGTCTTATTTTGATTTGGCAGTATTGTGGGATGAAGTGGCCCAGACCAACCTTACATGTCCACGCACGTGAGACCTGTTCCACCGACTGACATGCAACTAGTTTTTCATAAAGGTGGCTGGCGGGTGTCTGTTTCTCCTACTTTAGTTGAATCGAATTTGACTACGACCGGTCCTTGAAGAAGGTTAAAACAACAAACTTGATGAATCACCATTGTGGTTTTTGCGTAGGTAAGAACGGTTCTTGCTAGAAGCCCATAGGAGCCACGTAAAACTTGCAACAACAAAGTAGAGGACATTAACTTGTTTTTGCAGGGCATGTGTGATGTGATATGGTCAAGACGTGATGTGATATATGTTGATGTATGAGATGATCATGTTTTGTAATATCGTCAACCAGCAGGAGCCTTAGGGTTGTCTCTTTATTGTATGAAATGCAAGCGCCATGTAATTGCTTTACTTTATCGCTATGCGTTAGCAATGGTTGTAGAAGCAATAGTTGGCGAGACGACCCCGACGCAATGATGGAGATCAAGGTGTCGAGCCGGTGATGATGGAGATCATGACGATGCTTTGGAGATGGAGATCAAAAGCACAAGATGATGTTGGCCATATCATGTCACATATTTTGATTGCATGTGGTGTTTATCCTTTATGCATCTTATTTTGCTTAGAACGGCGGTAGCATTATAAGATGATCCCTTCACTAAATTTCAAGATAAAAGTGTTCTCCCCGAGTATGCACCATTGCCAAAGTTCATCGTTTCGAAGCACCTCGTGATGATCGGCTGTGATAGACTCTACGTTCAGATACAACGGGTGTAAGACAGTTTTGGACATGCAGAATACTTGGGTTAAACTTGACGAGCCTAGCATGTACAGACATGGTCTTGGAACACTGGAGACCAAAAGGTCGAACGTGAGTCATATAGTACATATGATCAACATAGAGATGTTCACCATTGATGACTACCCCATCTCACGTGATGATCAAACATGGGTTAGTTGATTTGGATCACATATCACTTAGATAACTTGAGGGATGTTTATTTAAGTGGGAGTTCATTAGTAATTTGATTAATTGAACTTAAATTTATCATGAACTTAGTCTTAATAGTTTTTGCATATCTATGTTGTAGATCAATAGCTCGCAATATAGCTCCCCTATTTTTGATACGTTCCTAGAGAAAACTAAGTTGAAAGATGATAGTAGCAATGATGCGGACTGGGTCCATGATCTGAGGATTATCCTCATCGCTGCATAGAAGAATTATGTCCTTGATGCACCGCTAGGTGACAGACCTATTGCAGGAGCAGATGCAAATGTTATGAACGTTTGGCAAGCTCATCATGATGACTACTTTATAGTTTAGTGTGCCATGCTTTACGGCTTAGAACCAGGACTTCAAAAATGTTTTGAACGTCACGGAGCATATGAGATGTTCCAAGAGCTAAAATTGGTATTTCAAACTCATGCCCGTGTCGAGAGGTATGAGACCTCTACTTTGCCTACAAGATGGAGGAGAACAGCTCAGCCAATGAGCATGTGCTCAGAATGTCTAGGTACTACAATCGCTTGAATCAAGTGGGAGTTAATCTTCCAGATAAGATAGTGATTGACAGAGTTCTCTAGTCACTGTCACCAAGCTACTAGAACTTCGTGATGAACAATAATATGCAAGGGATGATGAAAATGATTCCCGAGCTCTTTGCGATGCTGAAATCGGCGAAGGTAGAAATCAAGAAAGAGCATCAAGTGTTGATGGTTAAACAAGACAACTAGTTTCAAGAAAAAGGGCAAGGGAAAGAAAGGGAACTTCAAGAAGAATGGCAAGCAAGTTGCCACTCCCGTGAAGACGCCCAAAGCTGGACCTAAGCCTGAAACTGAGTGCCTCTACTACAAAGGGAATGGTCAGTAGAAGCGGAACTACCTCAAATACTTGGCGGATAAGAAGGATGGCAAAGTGAACAAAGGTATATTTGATATACATGTTATTGATGTGTACTTTACTAGTGTTCATAGTAACCCCTGGGCATTTGATACCGGTTCAGTTGCTAAGATTAGTAACTCAAAACAGGAGTTACAGAATAAACAGAGACTAGTTAAGGGCAAGGAGATGATGTGTGTTGGAAATGATTCCAAAGTTGATACGATCACCATCGCACACTACCCCTACCTTCGGGATAAGGTATGAACCTAAATAAATGTTATTTGGTGTTTGCATTGAGCATGAATATGATTGGATCATGTTTATTGCAATACGGTTATTCATTTAAGTCAGAGAATAATTGTTGTTCTATTTACATGAATAAAACCTTCTATGGTCATACACCCAATGTGAATGGTTTATTGAATCTCGATCGTAGTGATACACATATTCATAATATTGATGCCAAAATATGCAAAGTTGATAATGATAGTGCAACATATTTTTGGCACTGCCGTTTAGGTCATATTGATATAAAGCGCATGAAGAAACTCCATGAAGATGGACTTTTGGAGTCACTTGATTATGAATCATTTGATACTTGCGAACCATGCCTCATGGGCAAGATGACTAAAACTCCGTTCTCCGGAACAATGGAGCGAGCTAATGACTTATTGGAAATAATACATACTGATGTATGCGGTCCGATGAGTGTTGAAGTATGCGGCGGTATCGTTATTTTCTAACCTTTACAGATGATTTGAGTAGATATGGGTATATCTACTTAATGAAACACAAATCTAAAACATTTGAAAAGTTCAAAGAATTTCAGAGTGAAGTAGAGAATCATCGTAACAAGAAAATAAAGTTTCTATGATCTATCATGGAGGTGAATATTTGAGTTACGAGTTTGGCCTTCATTTAAAACAATGTGGAATTGTTTCACAACTCACGCCACCTGGAACACCATAGCGTAATGGTGTGTCCGAAGGTCGTAACCGTACTTTATTAGATATGGTGCGTTCTATGATGTCTCTTACCGATTTGCCTTTATCATTTTGGGGTTATGTATTAGAGACAACCGCATTCATGTTAAATAGGGCACCGTCTAAATCCGTTGAGATGACACCGTATGAACTGTGGTTTGGCAAGAAACCTAAGCTGTCATTTCTTAAAGTTTGGGGTTGCGACACTTATGTCAAAAGGCTTGAGCCTGATAAGCTCGAACCCAAATCAGAGAAGTGCGTCTTCATAGGATACCCTAAGGAAACAATTGGGTACACCTTCTAGCACAGATCCGAAGGCACGATCTTTGTTGCCAAGAATGGATCCTTTCTAAAGAAGGAGTTTCTCTCGAAAGAAGTGAGTGGGAGGAAAGTAGAACTTGATTTGGTAATTGTACCTTCTCTCGAATTGGAAAGTAGCACATCAGAGAAATCCGTTCCCGTGATGCCTACACCAACTAGAGAGGAAGCAAATGATAATGATCATAAAACTTCAGATCAAGTTGCTACTGAACCTCGTAGGTTGACCAGAGCATGATCCGCACCAGAGTGGTACGGTAATCCTGTCCTAGAAGTCATGTTACTAGACCAAGGCGAACCTACGAACTATGAAGAAGCTATGATGAGCCCAGATTCCGATAAATGGCTTGAGGCCATGAAATATGAGATAGGATCCATGTATGAGAACAAAGTATGGACTTTGGTGGACTTGCCCGATGATCGGCAAGCCATAGAGAATTAAATGGATCTTCAAGAAGAAGACTGACGCTGATGGTAATGTTACTGACTACAAAGCTCGACTTGTTGCGAAAGGTTTTCGACAAGTTCAAGGAGTTGACTCTGATGAGACTTTCTCACCTGTAGTGATGCTTAAGTCTGTCCGAATCATGTTAGCAATTGCCGCATTTTATGATTATGAAATCTGGCAAATGGACGTCAAAACTGCATTCCTTAATGGATTTCTTAAAGAAGAATTGTATATGATGCAACCAGAAGGTTTTGTCGAACCTAAAGGTGCTAACAAAGTGTGCAAGCTCCAGCGATCCATCTATGGACTGGTGCAAGCATCTCGGAGTTGGAATATACGCTTTGATGAGGTGATCAAAGCATATGGTTTTATACAGACTTACGGTGAAGCCTGTATTTACAAGAAAGTGAGTCGGAGCTCTGTAGCATTTCTGATATTATATGTGGATGACATATTATTGATTGGAAATGATATAGAATTTCTGGATAGCATAAAAGGATACTTGAATAAGAATTTTTCAATAAAAGACCTTGGTGAAGCTACTTATGCATTGAGCAACAAGATCTATAGGGATAGATCGAGATGCTAAATAGGACTTTCACAAAGCACATACCTTGACAAGATTTTGAAGGAATTAAAAAATGGATCAGTCAAAGAAGGAGTTCTAGCCTGTATTGTAAGGTGTGAAGTTGAGTAAGACTCAAAGCCCAACCACGGCAGAAGATAAAGAGAGAATGAAAGTCATTCCCTATGCCTCAGTCATAGGTTCTATAAAGTGTGCCATACTGGGTACCAGACCTATTGTATACCTTGCCATGAGTTTGGCAAGGGGGTACAATAGTGATCCAGGTGTAGATCACTGGACAGCAGTCAAAATTATCCTTAATTACCTAAGAGGACTAAGGAAATATTTCTCGGTTATGGAGGTGATAAAGAGTTCATCGTAAAGGGTTATGTCGATGCAAACTTTGACACCGATCCAGATGACTCTGAGTCTCAATCTGGATACATATTGAAAGTGGGAGCAATTAGGTAGAGTAGCTTCATGCAGAGCATTGTAGACATAGAAATTTGCAAAATACATACGGATCTGAATATGACAGACCCGTTGACTAAACCTCTCTCACAAGCAAAACATGATCACACCTTAGTACTCTTTGGGTATTAATCACATGGCGATGTGAACTAGATTATTGACTCTAGTAAACTCTTTGGGTGTTGATCACATGGCGATGTGAACTATGGGTGTTAATCACATGTCGATGTGAACTAGATTATTGACTCTAGTGCAAGTGGGATACTGATGGAAATATGCCCTAGAGGCAATAATAAAATGGTTATTATTATATTTCCTTAATCATGATAAAGGTTTATTATTCATGCTAGAATTGTATTGACCGGAAACTTAAATACATGTGTGGATACATAAACAAATACCGTGTCCCTAGTGAGCCTCTACTAGACTAGCTCGTTGATCAAAAGATGGCTAAGGTTTCCTAATCATAGACATGAGTTGTCATTTGATAACGGGATCACATCATTAGGAGAATGATGTGATGGACAAGACCCATCCGTTAGCTTAGCATATGATCGTTCAGTTTATTGCTACTGCTTTCTTGAATGTCAAATACATGTTCCTTCGACCATGAGATCATGCAACTCCCGGATACCAGAGGAATACCTTGTGTGCTATCAAACGTCACAACATAACTGGGTGGTCATAAAGATGCTCTACATGTATCTCCGAAGGTGTTTGTTGAGTTGTCATGGATCGAGATTGGGATTTGTCACTCCGACTATCGGAGAGGTATCTCTGGGCCCTCTCGGTAATACACATCATAATAAGCCTTGCAAGCAAATGAATAATGAGTTAGTTATGAGATGATTTATCACGGAACGAGTAAAGAGACTTGCCGGTAACGAGATTGAACTAGGTATGAAGATACTGATGATCGAATCTCGGGCAAGTAACATACTGATGGACAAAGGGAATTATGTAGTTTGTCATAAGGATTGACCAATAAAGATCTTCATAGAGTATGTAGGAGCCAATATGGGCTTCTAGGTTCCACTATTGGTTATTGACCGGAGGGGTGTCTCGGTCATGTCTACATAGTTCTCAAACCCGTAGGGTCTGCACGCTTAACGTTCGTTGATGATATAGTGTTATATGAGTTATATGATTTGGTGACCGAATGTTGTTTGGAGTCCCAGATGAGATCACGGACATGACGAGGAGTCTCGAAATTGTTGAGAGGTAAAGATTGATATATAGGACGATGGTATTCGGACACCGGAAGTGTTTCAGAGTGTACCGGGTAGTCATCGGAATACCGGAGGGGGTACCGGACACCCCTGGGAGGGTAATGGGTCTATTGGGCCATTAGAGGGGAGCACACCAGCCCACAAGGGGTTGGCGCACCCCCTATGGCAGCCGCCCAAGTGGGGGAAAGGAAAGGGGGGGGGGGGATTTAGCCTCCCCCTTCCTTCCCTCTTCCCCCTTTTCTTCCCCCCTCCGACAAATATGGTAGGGGGGGCGCCACTTGGGAAGAACCCCAAGTAGGATTCGGCCTACTTGGGGGCGCCTCCTGGCTGCTCCCTCCTCCCCCAACCTATATATGTGGGAGGGAGGCGCCTAGCACAATCACGACAATTGCTTAGCCGTGTGCGGTGCCCCCTCCACCGTTTACACCCTCGGTCATATTTTTGTAGTGCTTAGGCGAAGCCCTGCGGAGATCACTTGACCATCACCGTCACCACGCCATCGTGCTGCCAGAACTCATCCACTACCTCTCCGTCTTGCTGGATCAAGAAGGCAGAGGACGTCACCAAGCTGAACGTGTGCTGAACGCGAAGGTGCCGTACGTTCGGTACTCGATCGGTTGGATCGCGAAGAAGTTCGACTACATCAACCGCATTACTAAATGCTTCCGCTTACTGTCTACGAGGGTACGTAGACACACTCTTCCCTCTCGTTGCTATGCATCTCCTTGATAGATCTTGCGTGTGCATAGAATTTTTTTTGTTTTCCATGCAACCTTTCCCAACAGACTCATTTCCAGTCCCTTCTTTATCAAGTTTTATATTAGCAAACAAAGATTCAATTGGAGTCACACCAATCACTTTAAGAACTTCATCATTATTCAAAGACTCTGGTTTAGTGGCCATCTTATTTATTAACGTAGTTTGCTTATCAGAAATTTGCCTACTAAATTTTTAATATGAATAAATTGAGATTTAAGACCAATAACTTCCTTATTAACATCATCAAGCTCTTTATTAATATACTCAATCATAGTATTTTGTTCCTTAAGTTCGTTCCTAAAGAAACTATTGTGCTCAAATTGTAACGACATAAAGCTATTTGTATTGTTTTCAATTTCTTCCAACTTTCTATAGTAAAGATCAAGATTCTTGGGTTTAGACATGAAGGAAAGCAAGCAATCTAGCACACAAGCAAACGAAAAGACGGACGAAAAGAAGGCGAATAAAAAGGCAAATATTTTTGTGTTTTTCTGAAAATGTTTTAGAAGTGGGGGAGAGGAAAACAAGAGGGAAATGGCAAATAATGTAAGTGTAAGAGATGAGAGTTTATGATAGGTAATTGGTAGGCTTGATGTAGAACCTCCCCGGCAACGGTGCTAGAAATTCTTCCTACTACTTCTTGAGCTTGCGTTGATTTTTCCCTTGAAGAGGAAAGGGTGATGCAGCAAAGTAGAGATAAGTATTTCCCTCAGTTAAGAACCAAGGTATCAATCCAGTAGGAGGAACACACAAGTCCCCAATAGATGCACCTGCACAAACTAACAAACACTTGCACACAACGTGAAAAAGGGGTTGTCAATCCCTTCACGGTCACTTGCAAGAGTGAGATCTGATAGAGATAGGTATAAAATATAAGTAAAAGTGTAAAATAAAGTGAAGATAAAAAAATTGCAGCAAGGTATTTTTGGGTTTTTGGTTTTATAGATCTGAAAATAATATGATAAAAATAGACCCGGGGGCCATAGGTTTCACTAGAGGCTTCTCTCTTGAAGAAAGCATATGGTGGGTAAACAAATTACTGTTGAGCAATTGATAGAAAAGCGCATAGTTATGAAAATATCTAAGGCAATGATCATTAATATAGGCATCACGTCCGTGACAAGTAGACCTACTCCTGCCTGCATCTACTACTATTACTCCACACATCGACCACTATCCATCATGCATCTAGTGTATTAAGTTAACAAGAATGGAGTAACGCCTTAAGAAAGATGACATGATGTAGAGGGATAGATCCAAGCAATATGGTAAAACCCCGATATTTTTATCCTTAATGGCAACAATACAAATACATGCCTCGCTACCCATACTGTCCCTGGGTGAGGACACCGCAAGATTGAACCCATCACAAAGCACATCTCCCTTTGCAAGATAGATCAATCTAGTTGGCCAAACCAAATCAATAGATCGAAGAGAAATACAAAGCTATCTTAATCATGCATAAAAGAGTTCAGAGAAGACTCAAATAATATTCATAGATAATCTGATCATAAACCCACAATTCATCGGATCTCAACAAACACACCGCAAAAGAAGATTACATCAAATAGATCTCCAAGAACATCGAGGAGAACATTGTATTGAAGATCAAAGAGAGAGAGAAGAAGCCATCTAGCTACTAGCTATGGACCCGTAGGTCTGTGGTAAACTACTCACACATCATTGAAAGGGCAGCAAGGTTTGTGTAGAGGCCCTTCGTGATCGAATCCCCCTCCTGCAGAGTGCCAGAAAAGGCCCCAAGATGGGATCTCACGAGAACAGAAGCTTGCGGCGGCGAAACAGTATTTTTGGTGTGCCCTTTGATGTATGGGGAATATTTGGGTATTTATAGAGCTGGAATTAGGGTTAGAGGAGTCCCGAGGGGACCACAAGCCTGGCCCCCCCGGGGCACGCCATGTGAGCTTGTGGCCCACTCGTGGCTCCTCTAGCCTCCCGAAGCTTCGTGGTTGTCTTCTGGTCTGAGAAAAATTCTCAAAAAGTTTCATTCCGTTTGGACTTCGTTTGGTATTGATTTTCTGTAAAAGACAAAAAGAAGGAAAAAACAGAAACTGGCACTGGGCACTAGGTTAATAGGTTAGTACCAAAAAATGATACAAAATAGCATATTAATGAATATAAAACATCCAAGATGGATAATATAATAGCATGGTACAATAAAAAATTAAAGATACGTTGGAGACGTATCACTCCTCCTGTGAGGCGCAGCACTATCAATGTGGATGTAGCTATCTCTTCTGTGACTTTACAAGTGAGCATTTCTGTCCAAGGCAATGATCTCACTAATGTGCTTGTCAATGATCTGGTGTCCCGCAATATTTTCACTGCTTATCTTTCATGATCAATCATGAGTGTGGTTGCAGCATATGGTCCCTGGAGTTCAGGTTATGGTCTGCCTCCCATGTCTGTCCAAGCTGCAGTTCTGAATACTAGTTTTCAAGTTTCAGATGATGCTGCTGTTGTAATGGTATGTTTCTCTTCTCTCATCCATGGTCAACCATCTGCACAATTCTCGGTCCAAATTACTAAAATTATGAATGAGGACTCTGAAACTGGGGCATCAGATGCTGAAACTGTTGAACCTGGAGAGATTCTTGAAGCAAACCAAGTCTATGCTTTCATGGATGGCTCTCACAGCCCTCCCCCTTTGGACAATGGAATCAGAGAGGAGTCAGAATTGGCACCAGTTGTAGTTTCAAACGATGGGCCTCAATCGGAGCAGCTGGAGCCCATGGAAAACTCGTCTGATATGGGCCTGGCCCAAGTGCTCACTGACGCAAATGAGCCCCTTTCGATTCATGCCCGCCACTCCAAGACCCAGGTTCCCCTGGTGACAACTGAAGTACGCCGTAGCACTAGATCAACTCGTTATGATCGTTTCAGAGTGCCACATATCACTGATGTCTGTGCGACCACTTCGAAATTCAAGCCAAGGGTGACTCCTTCGGCGGTTCATAGCTCTTCATCTGCAGTGCTGACGAACTCTACCATTAGGACTACACCACCTCCGACCCCTCTCCTAACCATGTAGGAAATTGGTATCAACTGCTGCACTGTTCCCCCGCAAGAACTCACAGATGCTGCCCTGCTTGCGTCAGAAGCTGAAGATGCTCTACCTGAAGCTAATGGAGCTACCCGCACTGGATCGGAGGAGGGATCTTCTTCTCTGACGTAACTGCATCTTAAATAATGCCACTTTTCCTTAACTGGAACATTTTGTGTTGGAACGTTCGTGGTTTAAACTCGGGTAAAAAAACTCTGAGCCTTATCTAATGTGATCTCTCTTAGTGGTTGTGCTATCATATGTCTTCAGGAAACCAAGAAACCTACTATTGATCTTGCTTTTATCAAAACTTGTTATCCTAAGAGATTTGATAAGTTTGCGTATGTTCCTTCGCGGGGTGCTTCTGGTGGACTGCTCACTATCTGGAACAGCTCCATATTTTTGGGTGATGTACTTGTCTCTAAGGATTTTGCACTAGCCATCCGTTTCACCAGTACCCTTTCGGCGCAATCCTGGACGCTCTTCAACATTTATGGCCCGTGTACGGGTACCGAATGAGACACCTTCACTCAATGGTTATATGATCTGGATATCCACACGGACGAAGATTGTCTGCTCCTCGGGGACTTTAATTACATTCATGGTCCAGAGAACCGTAAGGGGGACTATAATGACATGTCCACATTCAATGACATCATCCGCAAACATAGTCTGATTGATCTGCCCATTAAGGGGAGAATTTACACATGGAGCAACATGCAACATGATCCACTTCTCGAACAACTTGATTGGTTTTTTACTTCTCTCCACTGGACGCATTTCTACCCAAACACCCTAGTCAAACCACTATGCAAACCGGTATCCGATCATACCCCATGTGTGGTCAGTATTGAGACAAAAATTCCCCAGGCTAAACTCTTCAGATTCGAATCCTATTGGCTTCTCCACCCCGGTTTTATGGATGTTGTTAAGAAGGCTTGGGATAAGCCAGTTGTGACACCCTAGTTTTTGGCAACTTTTTCTTTTCGAAATCTTTTTGGCTTTATTTGAATTCTGGATGGTTTTGAACCTTTTCAATTGACTTTGGACTTATTAATCTTTTTCTCAGTGATCCAAAGTCCTCACCATCATTCCAAAACCTTGTCACACACCTTCTGGTTCAAATTCCAATTCAGAATATTCCCAGATATCCATTTTCTTTCTTTGGGAAAATCTGTCATCACTATGGGTTACAAAGCAACCTATAGTTCTGATGTTCAAAAAAATCCCAAATTAATACCACACCTCCTTGTCATCATCTATTCCCACAATCTTCAAAAACATTCCATAGTCCAGTACAAAATTTTGGCCAGAATAATTATTTTCTTTCTGGTCAGAATTGGTAAATTGTGAAGCAACCTCTATTTTCCTAGCTCAAAAAGTTCCCAAATAATTCCCTGAGATATTAGGGGACCTATCTAGCCACAATATTCAAAAATATCACTTTGGCCAAAACAACTTATTAGCAACAGGGCTCTGCCAAGTTGTTGCACTTTTGGTACCTCTATGAAGGGAGTACTAGCTAGAGGTATCCAATGGCCATGAAATTTTTATGGAAACTTCTATACATCAAATGACTCCCTCCTACCAAATTTCATCTCCATCAGATCTACCATATAAGTGAACCAAGTTCATGAAGTTTCTGGACTAGTATGGCAGTTTACACAGGAACCCCACTCAAAACTTCTCCAAACCACCTAAAAATTGGTCAGCTTGGAGTCCTTCCAAAGTGGAACACACCAGACATCTCCACTGGCTTCATCTCCAGCTCACCCCTCCTCTGGATCACTCGCAAGATTGCTGTCAGAAACTGTAGTTGAAACTACGCTTCACAGCAGAGTGAACCTAGCCAAACCAAAAACGCGGAGGCACTAAGTGACCAAAGGAGAACACCCTAGACATGGTGCACTGGACTTGGCCGGCCTCCACGCGCCGGACCCTGTGGTGAGCACGGTACTGGCATGCCAGTACGCGTGCTCTGCATCTTGCCGGCGTCGGTCGAGGTCGTTCCAGAGGCCTCACGCTGCCATTTCGTGTCCTGGGGTGCCGACATGGTCGCTGCCATCCACGTAACCCTCTCCCGCAGCTTCTCCTCACCGGAATCGGCCTCGATGGCCGCCACGGCACCCGGGTATTGTGCCGCCCGTGGCTGCACTGTGGCCTGTGGCACATCTTCTTCCTCCGCTAGCCGCCACCCACGTCTTAACTCCTCCCTGCCCTCTCCCATCTCGTCGCTCGCTCCCGGCCAGCCAGCACGGCGTACGGGCACCGGCGACGTGGCCCGAGACCCGCCTCTTCCAGAGAGCTCGCCCGAGCTTGACTCCTGCTATAAAAAGCCATGCCCACCCCTCCGAGCTCCTCACCCCACTCCCTCCACCACAAATCGATCCCCAGAGCGCCGAGCCATGGCCGAGAAGCCCTCTGGCCTCGAACCTCACCGGAGTTCTGCCGCCCAGAAGAGCTCCGCCACCAGCACCCTCCACCCCATCCCAGCCTTGCCCGTCTCACCCACGAGATCAGTGAACTTTCCTGGTACTCCTCGACCCCTTGCCCAGCCCAATCCTTGCCGGAATCACCGGCGCCGACGAGCCCCGAACGCCACCACCGCCGGAGAGGAAGGGGGCGACACCGTTAGGCCGTCCTCGGAGGAGCTGCTGGTATAGGGAGGACCGGCGTCGCACGCTCGACCCATCCCCGCAGTCGCCCGACTCCGCCGCTGTCCCTATCGCCAGTGAGCGCCGCCGGTGAGCCGCCTCGCCTCTGTTTCCCTCCTCCCTTTCTTTTAAATCACCAGGGACCCCACCTGTCATCGACCCGACCGCGCCCGAACCGTTTTTGAGTGGAGGCGCCTTCGGATATTACGCCATCGACCTGGCCGGCTGGGAGGTTTTCTGATTTTTTTTAAATTCCAAATTTACCAGGAACTTTGACCCTTAGTAACTTTTTATCTATAAGTCCAAATCAGTTGATTCTTTTTGCATTGGGTTTGTCTTGAGCTGCTCTAATTTCTAGTCAAATTTGGTATTTTTCCCCTACTCACAGAGTTTTTGGTGGTCAAAACAGTGATATGTGACATTTTAAATTGCTGTTTCAAAATATTTTCAGAAGGGAACTTTGGTGGTTTTGAAGACCAGGAGTTTTTGGGCAACCCAACAGAGCAAGGGAAGCCAGGACATCCATTTCATGAAGCATTTCAATAGCATTGCATATTTAAATGAATTACTTCCATTTACTTGCAATATAATAATTCATAGTAAATTAATGCCTAGTTGCTTTCATCATAAGTTATTATGATAAACCACTATGCTTGCTAAATGAAACTTAGTCGGTTGATCTAGAGTCACCTGTCCGGGCTTATCCGTGCAACCACATTTGCCGGTATGGGACGGCCTTGACTTGATCTGGCTCCGTGCTCTTTCACCGGTACCTCCAGACAGGGGGGGTTATGCGTGTGTGCTACCCTTATCAGGTAGACGACGATAACCCTGTGAGCCCAGTTGAGTATTGTGCCGCCGTCCCTGTTTGGGATAGTTTAGTTTGGCCACGACGGTGGCAGGTGTCACGAGGTGACACAGGGGCCACCCAGGGTAGGACTCCAGGGGAGGATGAATGCTGGTGGTACGATGGGAGAGTCACGGGTCAGGCGGGTTTCATTAGAGCAACGCTGGTCCACCCGAATGGGATCACGAGGTCAGGTGCTCCATGGTGTGGGTAAAGTGCGCAACCTCTACAGAGTGAAGAATCTATTTGAATAGCCGCGTCCACGGTATTGGATAGTCCGTCCAGGCCTCACTAGGTGGTCAACCGTAACAGTGATAATAATGATGGAAAAACTCGTCGTATGATCGAAAGTACTCGATGAGCTATGAGTATTCAGAGGATTGTGGGACAACCCAGAAGAGAGTAAGTTGATGACCGGTGACAGTAAGTGAATCACTTAAGAATTGAACATGTTGATTGCCATGCTATTGTTTGCTGCATTACTTGGTTTTTGTGAGCTTGCGAGTACATTCAAAGTACTCACCTGGCGTATCATGCCAGATGCAGGAGAAGCCGAGGACGGAGGTCCCGATGGTTCGTGCTACGCTAACTAGGGTGTGTCCCAGAAGTGTCCCTGTGGATGGAGTTTCCGCTATGTTCCGCTACGCCGCAGAGTTTCCCTAGTAGTTTCGAGGCCCGCTATGTTTCATAAATAATGTAGATATTGTCATAGCACCAGGTGTGCTTTTGGCCTCGCTACCAATGTAAAATATGAGCTTGTACCCGAAGCTTATCAATAAAGAACTGTTCTGTTCGGTGCCAAGTTGTTGTGTGTTTCCAGAAGACATGATCTCTGGGTTGGAAACACTGGTAATCCGGTTCTCTAAGCCGGGGTGCCACAACGCTTGGTATCAGAGCCGTGCTGACTGTAGGACAACCTAGTAACCTGCGCTAGAAACCACAATTAGTGTAGGCTCTGAGCGTGCATCTTGCTTGCTGCATTTGATTGCTGCATGGTATGCATCATGATTCATTGTTTTACTAACCGTTGGCATTGTGATTGTAGATGCTACCAGTTCCGTACAACTATCACCATGAGCTAGCACCGTTCACCTTTCTTGTACTGCTCCGTAGCGTCTGGCTTCGGCTATATCCCAACGGCGAAGACCCAGTATGCCAGGTGTTTCGGGAGCAGCTTGCCGAGTCAGTGTATGAATATCATGCGGAGGCTTTTCTGAGCGCGAGTTCGGATATTGGTAGCTACCCTCGCTCTTCCAAGGGCGGAATGGCTTCCACTCTAGAGCTGGCGATCCAGTTTGGTGCGATGGAGGCTCTCACTGAATTGCGCTTCCATGAGGTCGAGATGCAGACTCATCTAGGTTTCTTTCACTACCCCACCCTGTCGCCTACGACAGGGCGAGTCATTTTCGCGCCAGTTGACCCGGCGAGTGATCCTGCGACTGGTGTTCTATCTTGTTATCTGAATG